>JASDQU010241188.1:71940-92202 GCA_032191745.1 Picea mariana
AAAAAAAAATGGAACATGCAAAGAAAGTAAAAGTAAGAGAAGAAGATAATTTGGAAGATGGTTCTACCTTCTTATATATTTAATAAAGATAAATAGATTTTTTTATAAAAAATAAATAGCTTAAACTTTATGTACATAAACTTTAAATACATAAATTAGTGAATGACTTAAATATATAAGCATGTTTAAATATATAGTTCAAATGACTATTATGAATTAAATAATTCTAACATTCTTATTTAATGGTCATTTCAGAAACTACATCAAGTTTGTCTCTCAATTTTACCAATTTATCGGGTCTAAGAGACTTGGTGAGAATGTTTACAGTATGGTCCTAAGTTGAGCAATATTTCAGTCCAACTTGTCCATCTTCTACAAGTTGTCAAATATAATGAAAATGCACATCAATATGTTTTGTTTGATCATGGAAGGGAGGGTTCTTTACCAACATGAGAATTCCCTAGTTATAAAAAAAAAACATGGGTTCATCCTAAATGACTGGCAAATATACAAACATTCTCTAAGAAAAAAAGCTTCTCGTGCACATTTTATCATTGTCCTATGTTCTTCTTTTGTAGAGGAAAGTGAAACTACATATTGTTTCTTGGTGATCCAAGAAATGGTCCATATGTCAAGACTAAACACATAACATGTTTTAGACTTTGTCTCATCCAAATTTCTTACCCAATCAAAGTCTCAATAGCACACAACTAAGGCTCCTTTATTTTCCCATATATAATTTCAATATCCAATATTCCCTTTACATATCTTAGCACCCTCTTTGTTGTTGTCCATTTTTCTATTTTTTGAACTTGCATAAATCAGGAGATATAGTTGACTAGATAGCTCAAGTCAGAACTAGTGGCAATAAGAAAGACTCAGATGCCCGCTTGTTGTAGGTAGAGTGATTCATTGGTTTCCTTTGAATCAATCTTGGTTGAAAGTTTTAACCTTTATCAACAGGTGTAGATGAGATTATAGAATAGACAATCTTGAACCTATCTAGCAAATATTTGGCTTATTTTGTTTGTGAAACGAAAATATGACTATCTATGTGTCAAACTTCTACACCTAAGAAATAATGTAGGAGGCCTAAATCTATCATGTCAAAAGATAAAAATTTATATAGTTTTTCCTTTATAATTACCCCTATGTTGCTTCGTATAATTATGATGTCATCAACATATATCACTAGAATCACCATATCACCATTCTTGTTTTTAATGTTGAGAATGGAGTCAAGAGGATGTCTTTTGAATCCCTATACCCAAATACCTATACATTTTTATGTACCATACCCTAGGAGCTTGTTATATCCCATTAAGGGATATCTTCAATCTATGTACCAAATGTTCTTTCCCTAGAACCTAAAATCCCTATAGTTTTTATATGTGTACTTTTTCCTCTAGGTCACCATTAAGAGAGGAACTCTTCACATCCATCTTATGTGGTTTCTAGCCAACCTGTGTTGCCATAGTTAAAACCAATCATATTGTTCCCATTTTTGTAGTGTCAACAAATGTCTCTTAAAAGTTAATCCCTTCCTTCTAAGTAAAGCCCCTATGACCAACCTGGATTTTTTCTTGTCAAGTGTACCATTTTCCTTATACTTGACATTATGGACCTATTTGTAGAAAATGGATTTCTTCCCTGGGGGTAGCATGGTGAGAGCCCATATTTGATTTTTCATCAAAGTCTCATGTTTAGCTTGCATGATGTTTTCCCATTCTAGTATGCATTTGGGTTCTTCATAATATTTGGCTTAAAAGAGTTTTCAAGGTTAGACTTCAAAGCATAAATCCTCATACTAGATGTCTAACATCTTTTTGGTCTACCGTCCTTACTCATATCAGGTATCTCATCCTAGTGAGTATCATCATTATAGTTCAATGTATCAAATTCCTTATGCCATGGACCTACAATCTACCCAAATTTTTCTTTGCAAATTTGAGTTTCTCCCAAGTTTGTTTCAACGCCTGAGGTCATGCGACATTGCTTTTCCTCAACCATAATGGTTTGGCCAACTACACCTACTACAACCAGACTACACCTCTTCACTTAGGGTATGTGCATAACTTTTCCTTAAGATACAATCTATCAAATGTAACTAAGGCCTACTCAACCAAGTTGATTCAATAGTAGGAAGAAATCCAACCACAACCTTTAAAACATCCCAACAACACTTTAACACTTATCCAATATTTCAATACTTAGTCAACACAAAGAAAAGTAAGGCATAGTAATATCCAACACATAAGGAGGACATAAGGAGATGACAACACATGTATAGGTGGAACCCAAGGTAGGTGTCTTACTTATTATATGAATAACATTATAGATATACAACAAGGGAGTTACAACCTTCTCCCTACAACTCTATTAGAAATGTACAAGTAGTCAAAGGAAATATTTCCTTCTACCTATTGCCCAAAAAACTTGCACAATCCAACCCCTAAAGAAATCATAGGCTTACCTCCTACAAGTCATGTCTTCTTCTTCTTATTCAACCAATATAATTCTCCCTATTATGCCAACCCATAAACTTAGCAAAAATTACAGAGCTTTTTTACACTCATTGTGAATGACTATGAATAATTGATTGTTGCCTTAGCATCTTTGACACATCCACTATTTATCGGGACTTCTCATGCACTTGCAAGCCCCTCCAAGCCTAAGTGGACCTAGATTGCCACATTTCCAACTTTGATTGTGCCTGATGGTGCCTTTACCCCCTTCATGACTTGTTTGTGGACCACTTATTGTCCAATGGTGTTGCACCCAAAGTGCCACGCACCCAACAAGTGCACCCAATTTTCCCAAGTGTTCTTGGTAAGGGTGTTCCCAACAAGTGCATCCAATGGATGTGTGCTTGATAGATGTGCACCCAACAAGTGCATCCAATGGATGTGTGCTTGACAAATGTGCGCTCAACAAGTGCATCTCACGATGTGGATGTGTGCCTAATGGATGTGTTCCTAATGGATTTATGTCTGATGTATATGGTCCCAAAATGTCTTTTGTTCCCAATGCTAGTGTTGTTGGTAGTTTGATGTATGCTTGGTCTATACTAGACTAGACATTTCCCATGTAATGGGAGTTTTGAGTAGATATATGTCAAAAATAGGGAAGGAGCACTAGATACTTGTAAAGAGAGTCTTCAATTATTTGCATAGAATCATAGATTATGCAATCTACTACAAATAGACCAAACATAGTGATATATGTGTGGGGATATGTTGATGCATATTGGGTTGGAGTTCTTGATTTCAAAAGATCTACACGTGATTATATATTTAATCTATTTGAGCGAGAAAATAGTAGGATGAGCAAGAGGCAAGTTGTAGTCACACTTTCAGTTACAAAAGCTTAATACATGGAAACCACCCATGTCATTAAGGAAGTTGTATGGCTATAGAGACTGTGTTCAAGTATTGGTTTCAAACCACAAGTTGTAAGGTTAGATATAGTGAAAGTACATTTTTTTTGGTAACGAACCCTGCTTATCATCCTAGGATGAAGCATATTGATGTGGAGTACCACTTTGCAAGAGATATGGTTGAGTACAAGAAGGTGTTGTTGGAGAAGGTTGACACCTTGAAGAATGTTGTAGACTCATCGACGAATTCTGTTAGTACCAAAGAAATTCTCTTGGTATATAGAATCAATGGCCATTATTGTCATGGTCACTATGTGACCTTATAAATGCTAGGCCCTATTGTTTTGCAAAGAAAACAATAAGTGGAAAAATGTTGGAGATATCTTATGTTATTTACATGTAAATTGTGTAAATTCACTCGAATGACATATAAATTACCCTTTCAAACTCTTTAATTTTGTTGATTTATTGCCATATGGTTTATTGCCATATGGTTTCTTCAATTACACATAATTTAGTTTTTCAATCTTATCATTTTTCTTGCTATCATATACAAGAGCTAATTAATCTTCCTTAAATTTGTGCTTCTTCAACTTATTATCAAAATATCTCTTCATCCTCCTTTTTCCATATTAAAAAATAACCATAATTTATTTTCATCTAATTTTCCCATTTTCCGAATGATTGTTTTGTTTCCCATCTTTCTTCAATTGTTATTCTTAGTAAGGTTACCAAATACTCCATTAACATTATTACGTCTTTCCCAAACACTAATCTAAATGGTGTCTACGTTGAACGTTTTCATCATACCGTTTTGTATGACTTGAGTGATGCATGCAATGTCTTAGCCCAATATGTTCTTTTTATGGTGCATACCTTGGTTAGTAATGATATTAATGCTTTTTAAAAGTGTATTCTACCTATCCATTTTCTCTTAGGTAGTATGGATTTGTTTTATTGTGACTTAGGTTGAAAGTGTTCACCAAACCTCTTATGATATTTGTAGTGAAATTGGTTTTCTAATTTACAATTTACATTGTTTTCTAGTTTACAATTTACAGTAATCTAAAAATGGGCATCCCAATTATGCAAAATATTTCTTTCCTCTTAGTGAAATTTGTTCTCTTATGTTATTTGTAGTGAAATTTGTTCTCTAATTTAAAATAAAGTAATTTAAAATGGGCATCCAAATTATACAAAATAATTATTTTTATAGGAATTTGTTGTTACCTATGCGGTTGTTTGTTGTTATTGTGGCTTTTTCTTTAACTATTTTGTGAACAAGTTCGTGGTTATAATAATGTATTACACTATTTTCTTCTTCTTAATATAAAAGATCCATTGAAATATATTTCTTAATATTCAAATAGTTGTGTTAGTAGTATTTAAATATTTAGTTCATTATAATTATAATCTATGTTTTGTGGTTTATTGTTCACTTGTTCGCATTGCTCACAACTCTCAACCTTCTTAAAACAATGTTTGAATAATGTAGGTTGTCATAGTTCCAAATACAATGTCTTTTTTGTTCTTCTATTAGTTGGGAGGCTGGCTTCTTCCACTAATTGTTTAATTTTTTGCTAGTTGAACACATATTCTCATCCATGGCTATTTTGTATATTTTTTCTTATAATCTCATCCATTGCTATTTTGTATATTTTTTCTTATAATCTCATCCATGCCTATTTTGTATATTTTTTCTTA
Organism: Picea mariana; assembly: GCA_032191745.1. Classification (NCBI taxonomy): domain Eukaryota; kingdom Viridiplantae; phylum Streptophyta; class Pinopsida; order Pinales; family Pinaceae; genus Picea; species Picea mariana. Next base: position 77,021 of record JASDQU010241188.1, read on the forward strand.
TAGGAATTTGAACTTTAGTACTTTATGTATTAAATTTATCTTTTATGTTGTATTCAATCTTTGTGGTGTATTTTTTTTTTTGAAATTAGATAATATTCTTTAAGTATCTAAAGTTTTATGTACTTGAAATATATTGGTATCATCAAAATTTCCTTCCTCTTAATAATTTTTTTTTAAGTTTATATTATGGATAAATGATAAGATCTTATCTATGTTTTACACAATCCTAAATTCATATTTTTGAAATAGCATTAGCCATTTATTTACTTTACCCAACAAAACAATTTTGTTCATAATTTATTTTACTATTTAATGGTTAATGCAAAAATGGAACTTATTTGTTAGAGTAAATAAATGTCTGAACTAGTTCCTGGGGGGCAGCTCAATTGGTAAGTGTCGTGATATGAAGTGTTATGTTTGATGAGGTTCTGAGTTCAAATCACTATGATTTACATGTGCCTATGAAAGGGGAATACACATGGCACCTAGAGGTTATAGTGGTAGTGGTCAGAATTGAACCTGTGTCACGTGAGTATGAGACCGACCCAGTTGTCGATTTCCCCAGTCATAAAAAATAAATTTCTAAATTTTTGCAAAACATAAACCATACATAAATATTCTCTTTCTATGGTATTTTAATTCATTTAAGTTGTTGAAAGTTTCACTCTTGCATAGCCATTTGAATAATCCATCCATTTTTCTCCTGGTTGTGTTAGTATGGCTCAATGGATACTCCTAATGCATCTACATATACATGAAAAAATTCTCCGAGAATCCCAATATGAATGCATTGATGATCAACTCCTAATGCATCTACATATACATGAAAAAATTCTCGGGAATCCCAATATGAATGCATTGATGATCATGCCCTTAAGTTTTTCAAATTATTGTTGACATTATATTTTCCATTGAAATGTTGTTTCCTTATTTAGATACATTTCCATTGGATGGGATATTTTAGCATACCTCTTCACAAACTTTCTTTAATACCTTGTGTCCTAACAAAGACTTGACTTTGGAAGGATTTGTGAGAGATTCTAATTTTTTTTATGGCATTTCCCTTGTAAGGTCTATAATATGCCTTCTTTTGAGACTATGTGCCCTAAGAGCTTCCCAAAATGTTGCAAAAAGTTCACATTTTTTTTGGGTTTCATGAGAATCATGTTTCTTTTGCATCTATTCAACATCATTCTCAAATCTAATGCAAATTATTCAGACACCCAAATAGTTCATAATCATCTAGGGCTACCTCCAAGTATTTGTAAATGAAAATCTTAAAATTTCCACGATGATTATTAAAAATTATGTTGGTGCATTTATAATACCAAAATACATTCATTTGTATGAAAATGCTCTCAGTTTCATGTGGCAAATTTAGTGAGTGGTTAATCCTTATCCCTTATGGAAACTTGTACCATAAGCATCGACCTAGGAATGATTTTCTTACCTGTTAATATTTCAATGATCTATTTTTTAAGATGCAACAAAAAAGGGTCTTTAATGGTTACCTTTTTCATCTTTTTGAAACCTACACAAATTATTATAGTATGCCTTTTAGATCATGGTAGTTTTATGCAAATAAATTATATTAATAGCACAATTTCTTATGCTATTGTGTTTTCATCCCAACAATTTCCTATTTCTAAATACCTTAGGCATTCATCTCCTTCTTTTGCTATGTTTCTTGGTGTTTCTCATGTCGTATGCATCTATTATTTGTTTGCAACTTCTATATTTATCTCCCTTCTATAAAAAAATTCCTCTAAGTATTGTTATGGTTTATGTTTGTATTTTTTTCTCGTTGACATAGTAAATACTAGTGTTTCATTGATCCAGGTGGATATTGGTGGCCACCCACCTATTCCAACTGGCTCCTCTTGTCAGTTTTTAGTTTAGCACGTTCTTTTGTACTTATTTGTAATTGTGGGTTCTACACTTCCGGGGTTGTATGAATCCCAATCATATTCCAGGTGGATACTGGTGGCCACCCACCTAATCCAACTCACTTATTTTGGAAGGTTTCGTGTCAGCACATCTTTCTGTACTTCCAGGGCCATTTTGGGACCCGAAACAGTGTTTTTTTTGCATGCCATAGTCAAACTATAGACAAAGTCATAGTTTGATGGCATAATGTGTAGTTCTTGAAAATACCTTTCCAACAAGCTATCACGCGCCTAAAACAGAGATCGTATACAAACATTACGACCCTGGGAAGTTAATGTGCTAACTTACCCAAACATGTTCACATGACTTTGGTGTTTCATCTCCTAGGGTTAGGTTTTTGGATGTCTAGGGTTTGTTCATTCATGTTTATCATAAAAAGGGTTTCATAGTCTCATTGTAATCATCTTTTGGAGAATGTGCATAGCCGTCACATCTCTTCTCAGAGATAAAGCTGCCACCATTCTAGTGAGTCTTGCACTCTATATTTTTATAGTCTCTTTACAATTCTTTCATTAATAGAAATCAAATATTGTTGTTTTTCTCTATTTCTGGTAATTTTCACGAGTATTTCATTGTAATTTCTCTACTTTCATTTCATTCTGAAAATAATATGGATCAGTGGTCTCAGAGTAGGCTGCTCTTGATCATTTTTCAACGCATATCCCCAACGAGGTCTAAGTATAACTAGTTGGGTCTTGAGCTTGTCTCTCTTCAGGACAATCACTCTCACACACCTAATAAACCCTCGATGGCAGCAGAAAATAAAAACGATGGAGAAGAAGATTATATTAACCTGTTGCTTGAGAAATCTCTCATGCGACAGAGGGCTGAAATGAAGGAAAAATTTTCACACATCCTTCAATGTCTAATGATAGAAATAGGTGCATATTCATCATGAGGTGATTTTGAAGGAACCTCTCCCTTCAAGGTACAAGTTAATTTTGATATTCCCATATTTGAAGGTCAGATTGATGCAGATGCCCTAGAAAAAATGGTTAAATCTATTAGAAGGTTATTTCTCTGTTCAAAATTTTTCCGACAGGGAAAAGATCACCTTCGCACTTGTCAAGGCTCTTCCCCATGTCAAACATTGGTGGGAAAATTACTGAGAGAAAATTTCCACAGAGGAATCTGGAATATATGGAGTCGAGCCCACTTGGGATTTTTTTGTGGATGTGATCAAGGAACAATACTATCATGTTGATGACTATGAAGACCAGTACATGAGATGGACCACACTGCGGAAAGAGAATAGCCAAATAGTGTCGGAGTTCACAAATGCTTTCCATACCTTACGCACCAAGATGGGTATCAAAGACTTTGAGCGACATCTGGTTCTAAAATACCATGAGGCTCTGCATAGGTACATCCAAACCAAAATGGATTTCCTAAACATCTCATCATTGGGAGTTGCCTATCGTTATGTTGTCAAAATCGAGCATAAATTTACACACCAGAACAAATGGGAATTCGGGTCTGCAAATCTGCAACAACCAAAGCATGGTAAAGATGACCCTAACCAACAACCTCTAGACAACTAATACAAGACACATGACAAGAAGGGTAAAGGAAAGATGAAGAATGACATTGGGAAATGGTGTGACTTCCATAAAATCCCTAGCACAACACCAATGAATGTCTCTCGAAACAATAATTGGTGGTTGAATTCAAAGACACGGATTCAAACCTTGATTCAGAATTTGATGCAGAAAATATTGAAACCAAACGGATCATCGACGCAAACCCCACTTTTACTGTCGTGACCATAACAATTCAACTAGAAGAACCAGTAGATCCTAAAGAGGGGGAGCACCTCTTCCATTCACAGATGTGGGTGAAAGTGACCCTGTTGCATTTCATTGTTGATAACGACAACCAAAAGAACCTCATCTCAGCTAAGGGCATCAAAAAGTTGGGGTTGTCGACAACACCACACCCGCAGCCATACAACATCGGGTGGCTTCACCAGGGATGAGATATATGTGTCAGCCAATAGTGTTACCTATCCTATGGCATCCAACCCTTCAAGGATGAGGTAGTGTGTGATGTTTCCCCTCTTAATGTCTCTGATGTTGTTTTGGGCCAACCATATATGTGGAAACGTCATGTTGTCTATGAGTCTAGACCCTTTAGTGTCATTATTAGTCTGGGTGGTCAGCTCTATAGGATACCATAGGCAGTTTAAACTACTTCTCCACCAAAACAGTGCCGCAAGGTAATATCTCATACTACGAAATTCATCCTCTTCATAGTCTATTCAAAGGATGCATAGAAGACCACTACAACCACTGCAACCTCAACACCTTCTATCAAGCAAAAATAGATTTTCGAGGAGAAGGAAGATATTGTTTCTTCACCTACAATGGTGCCTACACAATACCCCATCGAATATAGAGAGAACAGGTTGCTAAAACAAATTCAACCCCGCCAGCAATAGGTTTGTGACAGTCTTCCACAGACCAAGAAACACAACTTCTCCAACAAGGCACACAACTCACCAATATTTAGATTCAGAAAATGATTTTCCCTCTTTCCTGGGCACTCAATGCAATGGATACCATTGCTTTCTAAAGGGGAGGACCGATCCAAGTGGATATTGGTGGCCACCACCTATTCCAACTGGCTCCTCTTGTCAGTTTTTAGTTCAACATGTTATTTTGTACTTCTTTGTAATTGTGGGTTCTACACTTATGAGGTTGTCTGAAGCCCTGCACATATTCCAGGTGGATATTGGTGGCCGCCCACCTAATCCAACTAGCTTATTTTGGAATTTTTCATGTCAGCACATGTTTCTTTACTTTCAGGGCCGTTTTGGGAACCTAAACAATGCTTTTTTGGCATGCCACAGTTGAACTGTAAACAGAGTCAGAGTTTGATGGCATAATTCATATTTCTTGAAAATACCTTTCCAACAGGCTATCACGTGCCTAAAATGGAGATCGTATGAAAAATTTACGACCTCGGGAAGTTAATGTACTAACTTACCCAAACGGGCCCACATGAAAATTGGCGTTTCATCTCCTAGGGTTAGGTTTTTGGATGTCTAGGGTTTTGGAATTCATGTTTATCATAAAAAGCCTTTCAGATCCTCGTTGTAATCATCTTTTGGTGAATGAGCATAGCCACCACATCTCTTCTCAGAGATAAAGTTGCCACCATTCTAGTGAGTCTTGCACTCTGTATTTTTACAGTCTCTTTACAATTCTTTCATTAATAGAAATCAATTATTGTTGTATTTCTCTATTTCTAGCAATTTTCATGAGTATTTCATTGTAATTTCTCTTCTTTCATTTCATTCCGAAAATAATCTGGATCATTCATTCTCTTGCGAGTTGTATTTCCTTACAAACTTATACATTTTTGTTAACACTACCCACAAGGTGAATGTAACACTTTGTTTCCCCCCATGACCGTAATTATGATCAGACTTCATATAATGTGATAATGAAGCATGTAATTATGTTTTGATTGATGAAAAACATCAGACAACTGACTGCAGAGGAAAATCCTTGAGTACTAGCCATGATATCATGGGTTGGAAATTAATGAAGTGGGTCAATGTGGTGGATTTGAGGTGTTTTAGTGAAGAAAATAGAATGTTTTCTTAGCAAGACAACATATACTTTCGAGACATAAATACACACATGATATCATACTTGAACCTACATGGAGCCACGTGACCAATTATGGTGAGTAGGAATGGTGGTTGATGAATTTGTAACTCTTGACATACCTAATTTCTTGAAGAGGCAAGGGTCAATTGAAAAACCTAATAGAAGTACATCCCTTAGATTGCCCCTTCAAAATTTAGATTCCTGACTAGAGGTTGTGTTTGACAGAACCCATGGGAATCCCAAGGATTGGGTGGAAGAAGAGGCCAAAGGTGGAAAAACATCAAAATGATACATAGAAGGAAGAGAGAACAGTGGGCATGAAATACATGTAGGGAAGGAGAGAAGGAGGCACACAAAATACTAACAGAATAGAGAATGAAGAGAATGCAGTGAGGAAAATTTAAGGAAGACTAACTGAGCAACATAATCACAAATAAATGATGCACTAAACATAGTATTTCACTAGCACAGACCTGGGAAATAGAAGAAATTGGAAATCTATTTTGAAGAAAATAGAAATCTTATCCAAAATATTATTGATCTCCCTGGAACAAAGAAGACCCAGATCCAGACTAGAGCAATAGATGACTGTAGCTTGGTACATGTTGGAAAGAAGTGAACACTAGTAAGGGAGGTCGTCGAGGGACTATGTAGCAGAGAAGGGACTCCTTGTGTAGAGGAAATCTGTTGGGGAGGGTACTTGGTAAACTTGTGGAAGTATTGATGTCAGTGGGAAGAGGGAAATCTCTACTATTTTCAATGGAGGAAGGAGAGTAACCTTCCTGGATCATTCTAAGTATGAGAACTAACTGAATAATTCCCCTCGTGATATCATGGCTTGGCACAAGGGTGGTATGTTGTAGGAAGGTAGTATGCAACATAGCTTAAGGTTGGGAGGAAATATTTCCCATCTCAGTTGGTTGGTTGTTGATATTCATTGAACATACAAGTGTTTTTAACTCAGTGTGTTCAATGTAAATTTGATAGTTTAAGGTTTAAATAGGAAATATGATTGTATGTAAGGAATGATATTCTTTCTGAGTAAAATTGAGTAATTATGTTTGTTTCCAATGGCTAACATGTTAGACTTATGAACCCATGAGAGTTGTTTGAGGGTATGGTGTATCCTTATGAGGAATGCAAGGCTTTGAATGGAAATATTGCAAGATATAAATAAAAATTTCACCCCATAACTGACAGATGATATGTCATAGTGAGTGGAGAGGGTCTCTGTGTAGACTTTGAGAGCCTCAATTCTCTATAATCCCTTTCTTTTGAGAGAAAATTTTAAAAAATATGGAAAAAACCTTCATTTGGACAGTGACAAGAGAGCCCTAGTGTTTGGGGAATCCCTATGTAGGTTGAGGAATATTAATCCCTAAAAGATTCACCTTTCTTAGATGGAAATCTTGAAAAACATGCAAATTCTTCATCCAAGATCCTAATGGAATGCCTCATCCGATTTAAACCTAGATTCCCAAAGCTCTTAAGATTCTAGTAAAACCTTAGAAAAAACTAGAGGAGGGACCCTGAATCAGTTAAGTCTTGATTCAGACTAACACCATGAAGAAAACCATTGTTTTAAGTTAGAAGGATTCATAGCCATTGGATCAGCTTAGCTCGAAGATCTTGATCGTTGGTCATAGGACGTGGCCATTAGAATGGCCTAGTAAAAGGTTGTGATGGGACTCCCACAAGGAGAGCTCCAAAGTCAACGACATTTGTTGATCTATTGGAGAGTGTATTGGTGATTCTAGGACCGTCGATATAATTCATGATTCCTTCAAAGTGAAAATTTTCAAAGGCTTGGATTGGAAGTTACAAAGGAAGTCTAATGGCTTGGTATTTCGAGAGACGTGGATCTGGTTGGAGATTCCCAATGGGATCTCAACCGTTGGACTTTGTGTGTGAATCGATTCGAGGAGGAGGGTTCGAGGACCTTATGTTGTAAAGTTGGTTGTCATTGATGTCAACCATAGAAGAAACCCCGAAGAAAGTTATGTCAACCCTAGAAGAAGTGTTGAAGCAAGTTTGGAAGCTTTTAGAAGTGATGGGTGTATTTTAAGAAGTCTCCAAAGTGGTCCCCTTATGGCATAGATTTAAGCATGGCCCTCACGGGAAGACGCTTTGAATAATTCTACAATAATACCTGGAAATATGGTTAAGTGGTTAAGAATCCCTAGAGTTGTAGTCATGAATCATGAAGTTGATTTACGAAAAAGAGTATGAAGGACATTTCAAATGCATGTAAAACATCCATTGACTGATAGTCCTCGTCAATTCGTCTCCAACGGTAGGTGGCACGCCATGTTGTTCCTCATGTTTGAGGATTTATTCCCTCTTAAATATGAACCCATGAAGTATGGTCAAGAATCCCCAGATCTAAGGTCAAGAAGTTATAAGTTGGCCCTAAATCCAAGTAAAGGAGAAAAAGTTGTTACAAACGAGAAGTTACAAGTCAACTCAAGGTCAAGTAAAGAAGGTTATTAGTAGGATATAAGTACACATTAAGAACCTATCATTTTCATCATTCAATCTTATGATCTATTAGCACGATATTGGTAGTGAATTTCAGTGGGAAGATGAAGTGAAGAAGGGAGAAATTCTAAGGGAAGATGAAGTCTTATGATGATGTGTTCTAAGATATATTTTTTAAAGGTCATCTTACCATTTCCTCTATAAAAAAAAATTCTATAATGATTCCGATAGTGAAACTTGGAGTATGTTGAGAAGACATATCAAGGTACCTCTGGTACGAATTTCATCTTTTGGGTCGTTGTACCTTTGGAGATACACTATGTGGAAGATATGGTTATTGACTAGTCCTGTAACTAGTCTGAAACAGGTGTTTCAGGTAAAAAAATCATAAATTTTTCATAGATGATCCAAATTCTATGAGACCAATTTCATTGGAAAGAGTATCATCTATAGTATTCTGTATGTGAGTTTCAGAATCAGATATCAAATATTGAGTGTGTGGCATGTTGTACAATTTATCTCTCCAAAATAGTCCAAAATTCAGGAAGGTCTGTCATTTTTGCTATATATCCTTTTTAGTGACGAATCATTGGGTACAAGTTTCATACTTTTATTAATTACAAGTATGGAGTTATACTTGTTGGAAGTTAGAGTTTGTGACTAATCCAAAAACTAGTCTCGAACAAGTGTTCGAGATAAATTTAACAAGTGATGTTCAGGTTTATATGTGGACCCATGTGGACCCAATTTATATGTGGACCCAACTTATTTGATGATGTTGAAGATAAGGAAGGTATTATGAGCAAAGATTTTATGCACCAGGTTGTTACATGATTAAAGGTATGTCTTTGTATGTGTTTTTTAGGGTTATATCTTGATGTTAAGGTATATGCTTGAGGCATATTTTGGAGAGTCTTTGAAAACATTCTAGAGACATATGTTGGTGATTTGGGGCATATGATACATGGTTTATGGTTTATCATGGATTGGTTTATGGTTTATCATGGATGTTATGGCACTTGCTTGAGGTATATCCTTAGCACATGGTTTGAAGTATATCTTGGTGATGTTGGGCATATGTTATGAGAGATGTTCTTGGTGATTTTGGCATATGGTTTATGTGAATAGATTTGGTTTTGATGATGATGATGTATCGATATGAGCGACATTTATAGTGACAGGTTGATTATCAATGAAAATTATAGGTTGATTATCAATGACAATGACAGGTTAATTATCAGTGACAGTTTCAGTGACAGGTTGAGTCTCCATTTATATTTCAAGGAGGGAGGAACGGGCAAGGAAAGGGGGTTTTGTTAAGCCCTAAATAGTGACACATTTGGGCATATTAAATTATTATTTTTGTTTTATTTATGTTGTCTTGGGTCCATTAGTTGCAATTGTACCTCCTAATCTCCTATATATACCAAGGAGACCTTTTCATTTGGAATCATATGGTATTTGTAAATTTAGGTGGTGTATAAGGAGGTTTCCTTCTCGAAGAGGCTTATTATCTGAAATTTTCTCTTTGTCAAGGCGTTGAGTACTAATTCTGAGGTTTTTTATGGTATTTTGATATTTGGTTCTTAACATTTGGTATTAGAGATCAAGGTCTTGGGGTTTCACTGCTGCATCTGAGACACCTTGGAACTTTCACTATAATTTTTTTATACGACATTTCAGAAGGAACCACTTGGAGGATATTTATTAGATAGATCAAGGTATTTTAGGTTTAAATTTCATCTCATGAGGCCTTATACTTTTGGAGATATAGCATGTGTAAGATAGGGTTTTGGAATCATCTTGAATTTAGGCATCACAAAATTTTCTCTATAATACTTTTTTTGTGATGTGTCATACCTTGGAACCTAGAGGATATTTAGAGAAATTATTAAGGTATCTTTGATAAAAATTTCATCTTTTGTGTCATCCTACTTTTATAGATACACCCTGTGTAAGATAGGGTAGCTGACTAGTCATACTAACTAGTCTCAAACAAGTGTTCTAGGTAAAACAATGATATCTTCTTCAGTGAGTATCCAAATTAAGTGAGACCAGTTGCATTGGATAATGGACAATCTGTAGTATTTATGGTGCACATTTTAGAATCAAATATCGTATATTTTCTCTTGTAATGCTTTACAAGTGTGATCTCCTAGAAGGGACAAAAATCAGTAAGGTGTGGGGGTTACCATAACTTCCACTTAGCACATACAATTTTGATCAGACCTGTGGCATTGTAGAGAAGACATATCAGAGAACTACAAAATGAAATTTTCAGACCCAAAAGGGCTGGAATTTTGGACATATAGCAGAAGAAATATCGTGTAGCAAAACCACCTCGAAATCAAGGTTTAAAAGTGATACTTGGCCAACATGCCATCAAAAAAGGGAACTTATACACCAAATAAGCCTTCAGACAGTCCTACTTGGACTCTCGATGAAGGTGAAGAAATGTGGAGTGACATAAATGATTTACAAAAGAAGACAATAAAAAAAGATGAACTACAAGGGATGATGGATTCAACTAAAGCTAATTTGGTGGAAATAATGGATATTAAGATGGATGGTTTAAAAAGGGAGATCATGGAAGGATTGAAATTTTTTCTAATAGAGAGGCCACCTGAAAGTGAAAATGTATCCCATGAAATTCATGATGAGGAAAAAAGGAAGATGAATCAAGACTGGAGAAACTCCAACTTTGGGTTGAATACCAACCACTTTCCTAACATAGATATGAGGAATTTTTATGGCAAGGATTCAATCACATGGATACTTCAGATGGAGTAGTTCTTTGATCTACATGATTTTCCATGCACACAAAAGGTATGAATTGCTTCTTTATATTTAGAACCCAATCAATTTTTGTGGTATTGATGGATTTTTTATCGCAAATCACTTGTCACTTGGATAATTTTCACGGAAGAAATTATAGCACACTATGAGGATACAAGGAGAAATACGTTCTTTATCCAATTGATAAATCTCAAGAAAAAGGGTTCAGTTGCGAAGCACATTGAGAACTTCCAAAGATTGAATATAAAGGTAACATATATTTCATATGAGCACCTCATTGATGTATTCATAGGAACTTTAAAGGATAACATTCAACATGAGGCTCACCTTTGGGAACCCAAATCATTGGAGAATGTGTTCAAGGTGGCGAAAAATGTTGAAAGTAAAAATATGGCTATGGATACTAGAAGGAACACTCCTAACATATGTCGAGAGAATAATGTTCCTTCTTCTAAAACACCTAAACCTACAAGGTTGACACCTCAACAATTGGAGGAAAGAAAAGAAAAAGGTTTATGATTTAATTGTGGCAACAAGTACAGCAAGGGACATAAGTGTGGTGAGAAGAAATTATTCTACATAGATTGTGAAGAGGAAGAAGAACAATAACAATGAAAAGAACCATCTCAAGATGAAAACGTAAAAGAGATTTCTTCTAAAGAGTTGACTCCCACGATATCATGTAATGCATTGGCTACAATTATCACTCCTCAAACCCTCAATATCGAAGGTTATATCAAAAAGAAAAAGGTAACAATCCTAATTGATTATGGTAGTACTCATAATTTTATTCACTATAAATTATCCAAAGCTCTCAATTGCTTTATATATCCAGCGCCATAGTTTCAAGTAATGATTGCAAATGGAGGAACTATCAATTGCTCAAGAAAAGTCCATAAGATCAATCTTACTATGGGGGAATATGTAATGAATATTCCAATGATTTCTATACCCATGGGTGGTGTTGATGTCGTACTAGGAGTCCAATGGTTACAATTACTAGGAACAATGGCTTTTAATTTTCAAGAACTTTTTATGAAATTTTCATTGGAAGGAAAGGAAATTGAGTTAAGGGGTATCACAGAGAAACCCAGTAAGGTGATAAGCTCTAATGGCATGAAAAAATTATTGAAAAAGGGGCATCAGGGTGTAATTGTACAACTATGCTCACTAGATTTTCAAACATCTAAGCCATCTATTCCTCTAGATCTCCAAGGGATCATTGATAAGCATTCCAAAGTATTCGAAGATATTCCCAGAAGTCTTCCACCCACCCAAAATCATGATCATGCTATTCACCTAATTCTTGGGAGTGTTCCTCCTAACATCAGGCCTTACAGATAGTCTTAATCCCAGGCACATTACCCCTTAATTGGGGCATATTACATTCGTATTTTTATTTTATTTTATGTCGGCTTGGGTCCATTAGTTGTAATTGTACCTCCTAGTATCTTATATATACCAAGGAGACCATTTCATTTGGAATCATATGGTATTTGTAAATTTATGTTGTGTATAAGGAGCTTGCCCCCTCGAAGAGGCTTATTATCTGAAACTCTCTCTTTGTCAAGGCGTTGAGTACTTATTTTGAGGTTTTCTTATGCTATTTTGATATTTGGTTCTTAACATGTTGTATCCTCCTTCTGGTTAGAGCCGTAGAATACAGGGATTTGGAGCTTCCTTCAGGTTGGAGCCTGCAAATCAGGGGGTTGGAGAATCCTTCCAGTTGGTACTAGAGAATACATGGATTTTGAGATTCCTTTAGGTTGGAGCCTATAAATCACTGGGTTGGAGCCTCCTTCCAGTTGAAGCTAGAGAATCTAGGTAGTTGTAGCTTCCTTTAACTTGGATCCTGTAAAATAGGGGGTTGGTGCCTCCTTCCAGTTGCTTCTAGAGAATTTTGGAAGTTGGTGCTTCTTATGAATGTAATCTTATGATATATAAGAAAGAATTTCATGGTTTTCTCCCATTTGGGTTTCCACATAAAATTCTTTTGTAATGTGTATATGTGGTTATATGTTATGCATTGTTGAATGGTATTGTTCATAATATTTCAAATGCAATCATAAGTGATAAATTTTTGATAAGTTGGTGATTACATGTTTTGATTAAATGTGGTAAGAAGTTCTCAATATTGATTCACACCCTCCCCTCTCAGTATTGGTGAATATTCCAACAATTGGTATCAGAGCAGGTCCTTCAAAAACAATCTAACCACTTGAAGGTAGATAATAGAGTGCACTGATAATGAAACACCAGTGTATGATGGTCGGGACTATGAGATATGGAGCCATATGATGAGAGTATTTTTACATGCACATGGAATTGATGTTTGGCACTCAATTGTTACAAGATACACCACTTCAAAGAAACCTTTGAAGACTACAACCAAGAAGGATTTAAAAAGGAACAACAAAATAGAAAATGGATGCTATATTGGATGGATTACCTGATTTGGTAAAAGTCAAAGTGGGGAAATGTTCATCAACGAAAGAGCTTTGGGATAAGCTACATAATATCTACTTTAAGGAATCTTCTATTATCATAGAGACAAACATGTTGATCAAGATAAATAATATGTTGATATAGAACAAGAAGAAAGAAACTCATCATGTCAGACAGATTCATAAGAACAAGAAAAATGTGAAGTAGATCTTGAAGAAAAAATAATCAACACCTTAAATGAGGTAAAAAGAGAAAGGAAGAAAAACAAGTCTCTCAAGGAAGAATTGGTCCAACTAAAGGAGGGTTCTCATAATCCGAATGAAAACTCTAAAGAATTCCAGTAGATTATTATAAATCTAAGGATCCAATTAGAAGAATCCAAAGTGATTGAAGAAACACTCAAAAATCAACTGGAAGAAAAGAAGTATTTGGAAGCCGAAATAGTATCACTAAGAAAAGAAGCAGGGAAGAGATAATAAATTTTGACAAGTCATCTTAAGGAAAGATCTGAGGACTTAAACAAGATTGAAGAAGAGTTGGTCAACAAGAAACAATACTTGAAGAAGAAATCATCTCCTTGAAAACTCGACTTGAAGAAGCAAAGAGAAAGGAAGAAGTAATGAAGACCCATATGATGGAGAAAGAAGAATATTGTGAGAATCATGAAGAAGAATTTGTCATGTTAAGGTTTGAAGTTGTCAAGCTCAGCAAGAACATTGAAGAGAGAGGAATCTCTGTTAATGTTTATGCCATTATTATAGTTCTTTGCATTTCAATAGATAAGAGAATCATAAGAACAAGATCACTGAGAAATACACATTCACAAGAGACACAACATTTATCCTAGGAAAGCCTCTAGGGGAAGAAAACCCAGCAAAAACTTCCTTATCATAAATTGCTAATACAATGTGCAAGAGATAACTCAAACCAATACAGACAGTCCTCTCTAAGAGATGTGCCACTCTTCTCCCTCTCTCCAACTGGTAATTGTAGCTTGCCTCATAAGAGAATGAGCAAGTGAGTTGTGTGTTAGAAGTGAGGTGCTAGCCTCTTATTTATACAAGACTGGCACATGTGAGAGGGTTTAACTAGCAGGGCCGACCTTTCACTCTGGGTGGGTAAACCCACCTTTTAATTAATTATGGGTCTTCAATAATAACTGTTGGGGCCGACTTCTTATTCTGCCCTTTATAATTGTTCGATGACCAATCCGCAAAAGGGGATTTGGTCCGTATACAATTACCGACATGATTAATCCTCAATGGGGATTAATCCTAATAATAAAATAACAATAATAACAAGAATGCTCTTCGCAATTACATTATTTCAACACTCCCCCTTAACAAGAAGGGTATTCTTCATCAACATCAGGCGAGAGAGGTCTCCATCATCAATGGCATCACGAGGACAGTATCGTCAATATCATCTTGAGGCATTGGCTAGCACATTTACAAGTCATCGGAAGTTTTCTTCATCGGCAGCATCATCATTCTCCTTCATCGGCAGCATCATCATTCTCGAAAGAATGCCATCATCATCTGCATCAATATGTATCAATAAAATGATACCTCATCACAAGACTAGGCTGGCATATCATAGTACTACACTAGCTCAATGTCGCAGCAATTAAGCTGGTAGTTCAGTGTCAGTCACATCTTTCTTTACGTCTAACAACTAGGTCAGAAGCAAGGAACATCATCATCTCGCTTTATGTCTAACAACTAGGTTAGAAGCGAGGAATCACAACGTCATTCTTTACATCTAACAACTAGGTCAGAAGCATGACTCATCTTGCTTTACATCTAACAACGAGGTCAAAAGAAAGGAACACATCAACATCTCGCTTTACGTCTAAAAACGAGGTCAGAAGCAAGGAATCATCTTGCTTTACGTCTAACAACT
>JASDQU010241188.1:99941-112218 GCA_032191745.1 Picea mariana
CATTCTGTACAAGTTCACTCTCCAGAATAGGCCAAAATTCAAGAAGGTCTGCCATTTTCTCTATATCTTCTTTTTAGTGACGAATCAAGGAGAAAAACTTGGAGGAATTTTAGAGAAGATATCAAAGAATATTGGGTACAATTTCAATACCTTTATTCATTACATTTATGGAGTTATACTTGTTAGAAGTTAGGGTTTGTGACCAATCCATAAACTAGTCTCAAACAAGTGTTCAAGATAAATTTAAGAATTGATGTTGGGGTTTATATGTGGACCCATGTGGACCCAGTTTCTATGTGGACCCAACTTATAAGTGGACCCAATTTGATGATGTTGAAGTTGAGGAAGGTATGATGAGAAGAGATCTTATGCACCATGTTGTTACATGATCAAAGGTATGTCTTTATATGTGTTTTTGAGGGTTATATCTTGATGTTATGGTATATGCTTGAGGCGTATCTTGGAGATCCTTTGACACATGGATAGAGACATGTGTTGGTGATTTTGGGCATATTATATAGGGCTTATGGTTTATGATGGATGTTATGGAACTTGCTTGATGCATATCTTTGGCACATGGTTTGAGGTATATCTTGGTGATGTTGAGCATATGTTATGAAATATGTTTTTGGTGATTTTGGCATATGGTTTATGTGAATGGATACAGTTTTAATGATGATGATGTATCAATATCAATGATAGTTATAGTGACAAATTGATTATCAGTGAAAATGACAGGATGATTATCAGTGACAGGTTGAGTCTCCATTTATATTTCAAGGAGAAAGTAAGGGGCAAGGAAAGGGGGTTGTAGCCTCCTTCCAGTTAGAGATGAAGAATAAAGGGAGTTGGATCTTCCTTCAGGTTGGATCCTGTAAATTAGGGGGTCGGAGCCTCCTGCCAATTGGTATTCGAGAATACAGGGAGTTGGAGCCTGTAAATCAGGGCGTTGGAGCCTCCTTCTAGTTGGAGCTGGAGAATCTAGGGAGTTATAGTTTCCTTCATGTTGGAACCTGTAAACTAGGGGGTTGGTTCCTCCTTCCAGCTGGTGTTGGAGAATTTTGGGAGTTGGTGCTTCCTATGAAGGTAATCTTATGATATATAAGAAAGCATTTCGTGGCTTTCTCCTATTTGGGTTTCCACATAAAATTCTTGTGTACTGTGTATTTGTGGTTATATGTTATGCATTGTTGAATGGTATTGTTCATAATATTTTGAATGCAATCATAAGTCATAAATTGTTGATAATTTGATGATTACATGTTCTTATTAAAAGTGGTAAAAAGTGCTCAATATTGATTCACCCCCCTCTCAGTATTGGTGAATATTCCAATACCTTATTTGGCGAACAAATGTAATCCCCGAAGTACACAATATCCATCAAATGAGAGGAATGTGGATTATTGGACCCTTCAGAGCATATGTGGTCGTATTTTGTGTGATTGAAGTGGTCCAATGACACTTGAATGAAGATGCTTTCATGGGAGAGACTCTGAGAATGAAGGTGGATCATCGATCGGTGTGTGCACGAGATTTAATATCATCCATAGATTCCATGGGCCCCATTCATTAGCAAGTAGAATGAGCATTTAAGTGGAGAGAAACCATCAAGTAAGTAGAGGTGTCGATGTAATCGTAGTCGTTGAACCCTGAGACCGAGAACCGTTGGGTCCCTTAAGACAATTTGTGGGACTGATGTCGTAGAAGAGGATGTCAACCTTGGTGATTGAGTATTCCAACAGGGATGAGTCCGAGTAACTACATATCATTGATCTAATGGAGAGGATCCATTCTAACCATCCGATTGAGAGGGTTTAGGCATCTTTTCACCTTAGTAAACTGTGAGGAGGAGCTTCTTGGTGAATTAATAAGCGTTTATATAGCTTAAGTTTTGATGAGATAAGTATTCACTTAAACAACTAATGAATCTGATAGCATGTATTGAGGAAAGAAAAGGAAAGCTAGCATCCCACCATCTTAAGTGATGATTAGGAGGTTGGGTGTGTTACAATAAGGTTTGTATTGGTTGTTCCTTTGTCCAATTCACCTTGAAATTTCTTCCATAAATTATTCCAATATTTTGTCTCTATTAATTTTTCTTAATGGAAATATCATCCATACACAAGCCCATCAATAAATACTAATATCGTATTGATTGATATTTCATCAACCTTCTCAAAAGATTCCAATCTTATTGCTCCATAATATTCACAATACTTTTCTCCTTTTTCCTTTTGAAATCTACACAGGAAAAGTGTCTTCATACTTTTCCCATGTTATAGTAAGGTGTAATGTGAAATGTGCCATCCACTATTGGAAATGTATTTTTCCAAATATTTTTGGAAAATTTTGTACTTTCTCTTCTTCCAATGAGAATTTCATCTTCTTTTAAAAATTTTGTAGATTTTTTCTTAGGTTGTCTCCCTCTTCAAACTCATACTGTTTATTCTGAATATTTCATGATATAACCTTGGTAAGGGTAAACCTCATGGTTTTCATGTGTCCATGCTTGTAATATTCTTTCCCCAATGAAAATTCCATGTGCAAGATGTTATGCTCATCAATATTTGGCTCATATTCTTCTTCCATCATACATAGATGCTCTATATAAAGGCTTGGTCCTAATGGTTCATCTTTGTCTATAAAATATATTTCCACTTTTACTACTTTCTTTCTTTTCTCCAATGGGACAATAACCATTCTTTGGCCTTTTTAAGATCAAGGCCTCTTTGTTAAAGCATAGAGTTCCCCTCATTTCATAAATATGTGGTCTCATAAATAGTATTGTGTATTATTCTTTAGGTAATTTTAATACTTCAAACATAGTGCATGTCTTAAGTCATATGTATATATTTTCACCATTGTTAGTATTCTTGAGTGTAATGTACCTAGGGAGCATAATTTGAGATACTTAGGGAGCTACCCAAGGAAAAAATGAATGTAATGTGGTCATAATCATTGAGTAATACCACTTGGTAGTTGATGGTTAATAAATAGATCCATTGTATAATTACAAGGAAAATAATATAATAATAAGGGGTAGTTGGCATAGACCCATAAGAATTCTCATGATAAAGTATAAATAAACATGAGTATCATTGTATTGGATGTATTTTTTTGTAGCAAGCATGGCTTGTGGAGTTATTCCTTTCATAAGGAGTATTTGATGGTGTTACCCTTCCTTAAGGGTTCTTTTCAATATATTATTGTGTTGTTCATGGTGTATGTTTTAGGTATTTGGAAATTTTGAAGTTTTATAGTTTATTGTCTCTTATATCTAGTTTACTACACTAGACGCATGCAGGGAACATGGTTTACTACCCCTTTAACATTTTTTTTTCTTTCATGTTAGTTTTCGTAACACTTCCATATTGAAGAAATGATGTTGATTTCTCCTCCAAGCTAGTATACTATGACATTATGGACTTCACCCATGACTAAAGCAAGTATTTGTATTTCTTTTAAATAAATGAACTAATTTTTCATGTCTGGACTTCCTCAAGGTTGTTTTCTTCAACGTCATCGATGCTTGGTGAGAACTAAAAAAAAACCCTTATCTTCTTCAAGCATTTCTTGTTCATGGATCATTGCTTCACTTAGTCAATCAAAGAACTAAAAAAAAAATCCTTTATCTTATTTAGGCATTGCTTGTTCATGGTTCACAGTATCAATTAGTTAATTAATTCCTCAATTTGTTCATTTTTCATTTTCTAATCCTTGATTGCTAGGATGGATGCCTCATATAATTATTTTGTGATTCAAAGTGCATATCCTCTTCGACATTGGAATGTCATTGTAACACATCCATGGTGGGACGTAAAAATCTCGTTCTCCTTACAGGAACAATTCCTCTCTCCATCGTCTCTAATTCGAAAAGTCGGGGGACTAGCTCCCCCCCCCCCCTTTTTTTTTCTTTGAAGACCATCGTATATGACCGCAGGTTAAGTTCNTGAAGACCATCGTATATGACCGCAGGTTAATTTCGAACGTCAGTCATGTGATTGCGGGCACGGAATAGGGTGGTTTGATTCCAACCTATTTTCTCCTTGGAACTCACCACGAGCCACCACATGTCTCTTTCTCAATACCGTGGTTCTGATTGCGGCCCGCCCTCTAACCTTTAAAGTATGAGAACTTTCTATCCCCACCATTCAACATGACCTTTGATCTCATGATCTTGATGGTACTTTTGAACTGACGGCTCAGATCTACCCCCTTTTTAAATCAATGGATGTGATTTGCTTTAGGACTTCGACATTCAGAGTTTTCAACTCTCAAACTTTGCTTTCTCTGTAGTGGCTATCTCCCGAAGTGGAAGATATACTGACACAGGTCCCTTGTAAACGGATGGTTCAAATGAACTCTGGCTCTCTGGCCTTCGAGAGTTCTTTTTTTATTACCTTCTCTTTCTTCTAGAGTGATTTCTCCCGGAGTGGCGGAGCGTTTGCCATGCATCCTCTCTAAATCAACGGTCTTGGTCCTCTTCAGGGCTTCGACACCTTTCAACCAAGACCGAATCAACGGTCCTCAACCCCCTTCTCGATCAACCGTCAAGATTCTACTTCGAGATTTCGGCGCTTTCACCCTCTACTTTCCTCTGGGGTATTCCATACCCGGAGTTTTGTATTGGGCACCACGCGTCCACCTCAAATCGACAGCTCTCGTCCGCTTCAGTGGTTCGGGCTTCGATGATTTCAAACTCTTCTCCTTTACATTCTCCCAGAGTGTTTTCACCCGGAGTTCACGATCTATCGCCACGTGTCATCTGGATCTGATGATCCAGATTATCTTCGTGTCTTCAGGATTCAGACCTTTTAATTATCAAACTTGACCTTCCCTCAAAGTATGTAGATTTCTTCCATGTGTCCCCCTTGAATCATACGGTTTATAATTACTTCAGGTATTTACCTAAAGTCCACAGATTCATGCCACATGTCCTTCGGGTCTGTAACACCCTGTTTCCCCCAGCTTGTAAATATAACTGGACTGGCCAAGAACTATGGAAAACTCATAAATATGAATATGTGATGTAAATGGACCTTGAGGAAAAGGTCAATGAATATGAATAACATTTTTAATTTATTGCAGGACTGCTGAGAGGGGATGTACAGAAAAGAGACCACGATGGCGGTGGAAGGCACCTGAAAAGGTGGCGTTAACTTCCACCGAGAATTAATACCGTATTTTGACTCCACTGGCTCGAAGAACCAAAAGCGGCTCGCTGGCCCCAAATTTAATGTCTCGCAGGCTGGTAGGCGGACAACTTGATGAGGGATGGGATGGTGAACCGCTCATCCGTAGAGCCATCAGGACTTATCAGCGCGAGGGTAATCATGCCACACGCAACCTTGCAAGAGGATAAGGTGTATGGCAGAAGTGATTGGGAGGGGGCAGACGCGAGGGGAACTCTGGCATTACGCAGAGTGAGTGATAGCGGAGAGGAAGGATTGCAACCTTTGCTCCTGGTCACTGGCAGATAGAGAGACGCAGTTTCAGATCATTGTTGTCTCAGCTCAGGGGTGGCTAGTGGTAAATCCATCGAGAGTCACTGAGCCTACGGTTGGGTGGAAACGAGCACCCCTCTCAGTAGTTGCACCCACTTCTGGTGTTATTTCTGATAATTGTTTTACATATTGCTTCTTGAAATTCATATACTGACATATATGCTTATAGAACTGTGAAATTGTGAATGATTACAGTATTAGAATGTCTGTGCAGAGTTTAATAAGAAATAATAGATATATGTTTATAACAGAAAAACCACATATGGCTTATGTCGATAAATGAATTTAATTATGCATGAGTTGAACCAAGTCAGACTTCCAGCCTGCCCTCGGGAATTTTCTTCCCTTTGTTTGTCTTCCGGGATGCCCCCGAATAGATCTCTTCACATAGACTTTCCCTCCTTGGAAAGGTTCATCAAGAACCTGGAAAAAGGACTTGAATGCACAATTCTTAACAACCCTGTACAAGGAGGAATGATCGTCTTAAAATCCAAAAGTAGCAGTGTAGGGATGAGTAATGAATCGACGGATGAGGTCCCATCGGAAGATCTGTGGTCATTCACGACCGTTAGATTGATGAAAGAAAGAAGGGCGTTACGTGCCTTGCCCCTTTTTTCCTCTATCTTTGTGAATAGCGAGGAAATTAGGACTGTAGATCCCCAAGGTCTGTGGAAGTATCTGGACCGTTGGTTTTTCCACATCCAGAGAGTAGTATGGATGAGTAGAAGTCTAAGAAGAGCCAGTGAAAGGTTGAGAGCACCCTTGTATAAACAAGAGGTTGCTTGAGGCAGAGGATAGCCAAGAGGGCATTCCAATACATTCTCCATCTGAGGGAGAAGGGGAGAGAGATAAAGTCCCTTAGGGGTCTGAGTACTTGCAGAAGCTCAGGACATATAGCACTTCACGTGCGAGGGTTATACAAGTAATGTAGAAGTCAAGGAATCCTTTGAGGATTTGGGAGTAAAAGCTCAGGAGTAACCGCGTTCTTCATACGCGCGACAAAGCTCAGAATCAGAGAGCCACAAGAGAAGAGAAAGAAAGCAAAGGTTGAGGCCTTTGAGAAGTTGAACTTCTTCCAAGCACAGGAAGAAAATTCCCACAACTCAGGAGAGCACAGCAGCTGTCGGATGTTCCAATAGATACCCATCATCCATTGGATCGAGAGAAGGCGTGTAGAGTTTAGCCTCTGAAGTAAGTGCAGAAGAAGAAAGAAATCTGAACCGACAAATCTTGAACAGATACCCGTCAACCATTGGATCGGACAGGAGCTGCACGAGGGTTACCATCGGGATTCCAGCCATCGGCATATCGGGATTCTCGAGGACATGAAAATTGAGACACTTCAAGTCTCAAAACGTCGGGAAGGTATGGACTGTCCGTTTGAAGATACACGTGGCGTAGATCGAGGTTTACTATCGGGAGTCGGGATATCGACATTCCCGTGGATAGGAGATCGGGGAAGTCTGAAGTAAAAACCCCGGAAAAATCTGAGTTGTCCTTTTGGGAAGACGTGTGTTAGAAATCTGTAGAGAGTCGGGATATTCGGCATCAGGAAATCAGAGTTCCTGAGACCGTGAGAATTGGGACATCACAAGTCTCGAAATCCCAGAGAAATCGGAACCATCCATCAGAGGAGGATGCGTGGCAGGTATCGATGTCGTCGGGGAAAGTCCTGACAGGAAGTTGATGATCGGCGTTTGGGTGATCGGGATATCGGGAATCCTGGTGAGAATTTGTTTATGCATTTTGGAATTGCGAAGCTCGAAAACCCTGTTGAGTGGGAGCCAGCTGTCAGCATAACGGGAAGCCGGGATTCGAAGGATCGGGAATCCCGTGAGTCAATGCATTTTGGCATTGAAAACCCTGTAGCCCCGACAAGGGATAAGACTACGGTCGTGGGGATAGTGGTCATGTGGGCCAGGAGCCTAGCCAGGAGAGCTAGCGCGTAAAGGGTGTGTCGAGATTCGAGGAATCGCGAGTCTTGAGGACGTTTGCATTTCGACATTGGGAAGTTTGAAACCCCGAAAGAAGGAGAAGGCCGTGGTCTTATGGGTGAGCGGTCATATGGAACAGAGGGCATATCCAGGAGGGGCTAAGGCCGGAAGAGAGAACTCATCGAAAATCAGGAAAATCAAGAACAAAAAAACCCTCGACATCAGAAAGGATGAAACCTCAAAAACCTGAAATTGTTATCAGGAAAAGACCGCGGTTATGTGCAGAGAGCCGTGTAGGTAAATGAAAGACCGTTGGATATAGGATTGGCACTTCGCTGCTACAAGCTCCCGGGAGTCTCTTCATTGAGAAAAAAAAAAGAGAAAGCGAAATAGTTAGATTTTAGGTAGTGGATATGTTACAAAGTGGTATCAGAGCATGGTTGCAACACTCGGCCTGATTGGGCTCATGAATGAGTTGGGCATAAGCTCCGTTCGAATCACTCCTACGAGGAGTAACTCCCCTAACTTAACCCTCTTGTCTAAGATTAAAAACTTGGAAAATGAGAACTGACTGTGTATGCATGTGAAAAAATTATGAATTTATGCTCAAATTATAAAAATGAATTTAACTCTTGACTAATAACCAGCGTTGCCTTTTTCACTCTAGCGAACGATTAGCTGCAGAAATCTACAGACCCAAAGTATGGTTACTCACCAAGAGGTGGGAGAAGGCTCCCACAACAGAGGCAAAGAGTATGACGAAAGAAGAGCAATAGGAACCCCTCCAGACCTAGCTGAGACTGTGAGGAGTCTCATGGTCGAATTGCAAAGCTGCAAGGCCGATAATGAAAGGATGATGAAAGAACAAGAAAAGCAAACCGAAATTAATGCAATTCTACTGCAGAGATTATCTGACCTACAACGAAAAATGCAGCATGAACCTAAGATGCATAATCATGGTCGTGTCAGTGGCCATACTGAGAGAAGCACATCCAGAAAGGTCCACCCCAGAGGTAAAGGACCAATGTCAGACGACTCCACTGAGAAGGAAGCTGGTGATTCAGAAGGCTCTTCCAGCAGCAGGACCAGTTCCTATGCTCGCAGAAAACAGAAGAAGCAAAAGACTTCCAAGAGTCATAAATTTGAGGAATTCAGAAAGGCCAAACCTCCCTCCTTCGATGACGAGATAAAGAAGGGAGAGGAAGCCGAGGCCTGGCTACTTGGACTGAAGAAATATTTCAAAGTCAATGATTTTTCAGAGAATTTGAAGGCCCAAGTGGCCACTTTCAATCTGAACGGGAAGGCTTCCATCTGGTGGGAAGACCTTAAGAATATGAAAGGGGTCCGCGAGGAAAACCTGTCTTGGAAACAGTTTGAGAAGTACTTCCGGAAGAAGTATTTGTCGGAAAGGTATTTCGACGAGAAGGCTAAAGAGTTTTATGAACTCAAACTAGGACAACTTACTATGGAGGAGTATGTCAACAAATTCCTCGACTTACTGAGATATGTACCCTACATCAAAGCAAAGAAGGCGAAATCACAATGCTTCATCAGTGGGTTACCCAAGGAATAATGGAACCAAATTGAATTTGACGAGCCAAAGACTTTAGAAGACACTATACGAAAGGCAACATATTGTCATGAACAATATGGACATCGGGAAGAGTCTCGTGGAGACTGGAAACTGAAGAGTGGTTTGAAATTTCAGAAAAAGGGGAGCAGATCCTCAGGATTTAAAAACTACAAAAAGAACCCCAGAATGAACTTCCCAACCCAGAGTGTACTCCAGCAGAACTTTCCCTCGGTGGATGGAAATAAAAATTCTGGACCTATACCGGCAAAGACGAATAACCCAAAGAAAAAACCTCTGAAATGTTGGGATTGCAGAGGAGAGCATCTCTGGAGAGACTGTCCACACCGACAACAGAACAGTCAAAAATTCTATAACCTTCAGGAAGCTACCATAGTCAATGATGTGCCAAGGAGTGTGCCACAAATTTATGCAGCCTTGGATAATAACCAAGATGACCACCAAGCTACAGTGGTGGAAATAGAAGGTATGATTTTCAACCATCTAGTGTCTGTTTTGATTGACCCTAGTTCAAATTTGAGTTATATAGCCCCTAGAGCTGTTGATAAGTGTAAACTACAGCCACAGAAGCAAACTAAACCATGGCTGGTACAGTTAGCCACTGGCACCAAAAGAAAGGTAGTAGAGGTCATACCAGCCTGCCAATTAATGTTGGGTGAATTCCCCACCCAATCAACCCTTAATGTATTACCCCTGGGATCATACGACCTGTTGATTGGTATGGACTGGCTGGCCTCTCATAAATCCAAATTGGACTGTTACCATAAAACCTTAGAATGTGTGAGTAAAGAAGGACAAAGGATAACCCTCCAAGGGATCCAAAAACCGGTCTCGGTGAGACAAATATCAGCCCTGCAAATGAGAAAGTATTTCCGAAAGGGATGTCCCCTATATGCAATAAAGGTACTGAAAACAATCAAAGGCGCTAAACCAATCCCTGATGATCACCCTGTCCTGAGAGAATACAAAGATGTGTTCCTGGAAGAGGTATCGGGTCTACCTCCGAGAAGAGACATTGACTTCTCGATAGAGCTCGCACCAGGAGCGGTGCCGGTGTCTAGGACACCCTACCGGATGAGCACACCTGAGTTAGTTGAACTCAAACTGCAATTGAAATAAATGAGGGATAAGGGTTATATTCGACCCAGCGTGTCCCCGTGGGGAGCACCAGTCCTGTTTGTGAAAAAGAAGGATGGCACCCTTAGACTGTGCATAGATTACAAACAACTTAATAAAGTAACCATAAAGAAAAAATACCCCTTGCCCAAGATCGATGATCTATTCGATCAGTTAGGGGGTGTGTCTATTTTCTCAAAGATTGACTTAAGGTCAAGATACCATCAAGTCCGAATTAAGGGTAAAGACATCCATAAAACTACCTTCCGGACATGGTATGGTCACTACGAGTTTGTGGTAGTACCATTCGGGTTAACCAATGCCCCTGCCACTTTCATGTGCTTAATGAACAATGTACTCAGTAAATTTCTAGATAAATTTGTACTAGTTTTTATTGATGACATTTTATTATATCTACTCTAAGAATAGAGAGGAACATGAAGAATGTCTTAGACTTGTGCTGCAAGTGCTAAGATAGCATCAACTCTATGCCAAATTCAGTAAATGCGACTTCTTTCAGAAGAAAATACACTACTTGGGACATGTTCTGTCCGAGGAAGGGGTAGCAGTAGATCCTGACAAGATCAGGTCTATCATGGAATGGCCTACCCCAAAGGATGTCTCAGACATCAGATCCTTTATGGGATTGGCGGGATACTATAGGAGATTTATAAAAGATTTCTCCAAGATTGGTTGTCCAATCACTGCCCTCCAGAAGAAGGGGACAAAATTCCTGTGGACACAACAATGTGAAGAAAGATTTCAAACCTTGAAACATCTACTAACCCATGCACCTGTGTTGAAAATAGCTGACCCAGAAGCTGACTTCCTTGTGTGCACGAATGCTTGTAAGGAAGGGCTCGAAGGAGTCCTGATGCAGGAAGGAAAGGTGATCTGCAATGAATCCCGAAAATTGAATGAACATGAGGTCAACTATGTGACTCATGATATAGAACTGGCTGCCATAATGCATGCCTTAAAAATGTGGAGGCATTACCTCTTGGGAAGAAAATTTGTGCTTATGACAGATCACTGTGGATTAGAGTATTTGTTCGACCAACCAAAGCTCAATGCTAGACAAGCTAGATGGATGGCCCTCCTTAGAAAATTTGATTTTGAAATCAAACACATTAAAGGGAAGGAAAATAGGGTGGCTGATGCCCTCAGCAGAAGCATGAAAATGATTTACCTGGCAGCAGTGAGTACCTACAAGATAGATGTCAAGAACAGAGTCAAAAAGGCACAAGAAACAGATCCCTTCATTCGAAATGTGAACCTGTACCTACAGCAAGAACCCGTTGGAGAAAAATATGAAGGCTATCAGATGACCGAAGGAGGCCTGCTCACTTACAGAGATAGACTGTACATTCCCAATTGTGATGACTTGAAGAGGTTCATCATGGATGAACTACATAAAAGACCCTACACTGGTCACCCAGGATACCAGAAAATGATTACTGCCACCCGGAAACAATTTTATTGGCCTGGCTTGAAGAGGGACATAGCCAAATATTTGGCCCAATGCATAGGATGCCAACAGGTTAAAGTGGAACATCAACACCCAGCCGGACTACTACACCCTTTACCCACCCCAGAATGGAAATGGGAGACCATCTCCATGGATTTTATCACTGGATTGCCAACTTCAACCAAACAGAATGATGCCATTGTGGTAGTGGTGGATAAACTGAGCAAATTTGTTCATTTCATCCCCATCAAATCGACCTACAAGGTGATAGATATCGCCCAGGTATTCATGAAAGAGGTGTTCCGACTGCACGGCATGCCGAGAGAGATAATATCTAACAGAGACACAAAATTCACTTCCAATTTCTGGAAATCACTGATGGCGGGTTTGGAGACCAAGTTGTTGTTTAGCACCGCCTATCACCCTCAAACCGATGGACAGACAGAAAGAGTGAATCAGATATTAGAGGATATGTTAAGGATGCATGTAATGCATCAACCCATGAAATGGGAAGACTACCTGCCATTGGTAGAATTTGCCTACAACAATGGCTACCAAGCATCCTTAAAGATGAGTCCCTTCGAGGTCCTCTATGGTAGACAGTGTAATACACCAGTCAGCTGGAGTAACCCTGTAAATAGGATTTCTATTGGACCCGATATGT
>JASDQU010241188.1:112308-126413 GCA_032191745.1 Picea mariana
ACCCCAGTATTGTGGACCCTTTGAGGTTCTAGATAGAGTTGGACCTGTAGCCTATCGGCTAGTGCTTCCTCCCACAGTAAAAGCACATAATTTTTTCCATGTTTCATTATTGAAGAAATATGTACATGATGCTAATCATATAATTGACTGGTCTGTGATCCAGGTGGAACCGGAGGGAGAATTTCTACCAGAACCCCAATGCATACTGGACAGAAAGGAAACCTTGCTCCGGAACAGAACCATTGCATAGGTCAAGGTGTAGTGGAAACATTTTGGTCCAGATGAGGCTACATGGGAAATGGAGGATGCCATGAGACAAGCATATCCGATTTTTTTTACTTTTGTACATGCAAATCATGTTAGTAGCTAAGAACATCGAAGACAATGTTCCTTTTAAGGGGGAGGGAATTGTAACACCATGTTTCCCCCAACTTGTAAATATAACTGGACTGGCCAAGAATTATGGCAAACTCATAAATATGAATATGTGATGTAAATGGACCTTGAGGAAAAGTTCAATGAATATGAATAACATTTTTAATTTATTGCAGGACTGCTGAGAGGGGATGTGCAGAAAAGAGACCACGATGGCGGTGGAAGGCACCTGAAAAGGTGGCATTAACTTCCACTGAGAATTAATACCGTATTTGGACTCCATTGGGCCAGAGAACCAAAAGCGGCTCGGTGGCCCCAAATTTAATGTCTCGCAGGCTGGTAGGCGGACGACTTGATGAGGGATGGGATGGTGAACTGCCCGTCTGTAGAGCCGTCAGGCCTGTTTGGCGCGAGGGTAATCATGCCACACACAACCTCACAAGAGGATAAGGCATATGGCAGAAGCGATTGGGAGGGGGTAGACGCGAGGGGAACTCTGGCATTACACAGAGTGAGTGATAGCAGAGAGGAAGGATTGCAACCTTTGCTCCTAGTCACTGGCAGACAGAGAGACACAGTCTCAGAGCATCGTGGTCTCAGCTCGGGGGTGTCTAGTGGTAAATCCGTTGGGAGTCACTGAGCCTACAGTTGGGTGGAAACGAGCACCCTTCTCAGCAGTTGCACCCACTTCTGGTGTTATTTCTGATAAGTGTTTTACATATTGCTTCTTGAAATTCATATACTGACATATATGCTTATAGAACTGTGAAATTGTGAATGATTACGGTATTAGAATGTCTGTGCAGAGTTTAATAGGAAATAATAGATATATGTTTATAACAGAAAAACCACGTATGGCTTCTGTCGATAAATGAATTTAATTATGCATGAGTTGAACCAAGTCAGACTTCCAGCCTGCCCTCGGGAATTTGCTTCCCCTTGTCTGTCTTCCGGGATGCCCCGGAATAGATCTCTTCACAAAGACTTTCCCTCCTTGGAAAGGTTCATCAAGAACCCAGAAAAAGGACTTGAATGTGCAATTCTTAACAACCCTGTACGAGGAGGAATGATCGTCTTAAAATCCCAAAGTAGCAGTGTAGGGATGAGTAACGAATCGACAGATGAGATCCCGTCGGAAGATCTATGGTCATTCACGACCGTTAGATTGACGAAAGAAAGAAGGGCGTTACGTGCCTTGCCCCTTTTTTCCTCTATCTTCGTGAATAGTGAAGAAATCGGGACCGTAGATCCCCAAGGTCTGTGGAAGTATCTGGACCATTGGTTTTTCCACGTCCAAAGAGTAGTATGGATGAGTAGAAATCTGACAAGAGCCAGAGAAAGCTCGAGAGCACCCTTGTATAAACAAGAGGTTGCTTGAGGCAGAGGATAGCCAAGAGGGCATCCCAATACATTCTCCATCTGAGGGAGAAGGGGAGAGAGTCGAAAGATCTGTGGTCATTCACGACCGTTAGATTGACGAAAGAAAGAAGGGCGTTACGTGCCTTGCCCCTTTTTTCCTCTATCTTCGTGAATAGTGAAGAAATCGGGACTGTAGATCCCCAAGGTCTGTGGAAGTATCTGGACCGTTGGTTTTTCCACGTCCAGAGAGTAGTATGGATGATTAGAAGTCTGACAAGAGCTAGAGAAAGCTCGAGAGAACCCTTGTATAAACAAGAGGTTGCTTGAGGCAGAGGATAGCCAAGAGGGCATCCCAATACATTCTCCATCTGAGGGAGAAGGGGAGAGAGATAAAATCCCTTAGGGGTCTGAGTACTTGCAAAAGCTCAGGACAGATAGCACTTAACGTGCGAGGGTTCTACAAGGAGTCTAGAAGGCAAGGAATCCTTTGAGGATTCGGGAGTAAAAGCTCAGGAGGAACTGCGTTCTTCATACGCGCAACAAAGCTCAGAGTCGGAGAGCCACAAGAGAAGAGAAAGAAAGAAAAGGTTGAGGCCTTTGAGAAGTTGAACTTCTTCCAAGCACAGGAAGAAAGTTCCCACAACTCAGGAGAGCACAACAGCTGTCGGATGTTCCAATAGATACTCGTCATCTGTTGGATCTGGAGAAGGCACGCAGAGTTTAGCCTCTGGAGTAAGCGCAGAAGAAGAAAGAAATCTAAACCGACAGATCTTAAACAGATCCCCGTCAACCGTCGGATCGGACAGGAGCTGCACGAGGGTTACCATCGGGATTCCAACCATCGGCATATCGGGATTCTCGAGGACAAGAAAATTGAGACACTTCAAGCCTCGAAACATCGGGAAGATCTGGACCGTCCGTTTGAAGATACACGTGGCGGAGATCGAGGTTTACTATCGGGAGTCGGGATATCGACATTCCCATGGACAGGAGATCGGGGAAGTCCAAAGTAAAAACCCCAGCAAAATCTGAGTCGTCCATTTGGAAAGACATGTGTTAGAAATCCGTAGAGAGTTGGGATATTCGACATCGAGAAATCGGAGTTCCTGAGACCGTGAGAATTGGGACATCACGAGTCTTGAAATCCCGGAGAAATCGAAACCATCCATCAGAGGAGGACGCATGGCAGAAATCGACGCCGTCGGGGAAAGTCCCGATAGGAAGTTGATGATCAGTGTTTGGGTCATCGGGATATCGGGAATCCTGGTGACAATTTGTTTATGTATTTTGGAATCACAAAGCTCGAAAACCCCGATGAGTGGGAGCCAGCTGTCAACATAACGGGAAGCCGATATTCGAAGGATCAGGAATCCCGTGAGTCAATGCATTTTGGCATTGAAAACCCCATAGCCCTGACAAGGGATAAGACTGCGGTCGCAGGGATAGTGGTCATGTGGGCCAGGAGCCTAGCCAGGAGAGATAGCGCGTAAAGGGATCGTCGAGATTCGAGGAATCATGAGTCCCGAGAACGTTTTCATTTCGACATTGGGAAGTTCAAAACCCCGAAAGAAGGAGAAGGCTGCGGTTTTATGCGTGAGCGGTCATATGGACTAGAGGGCATAGCCAGGAGGGGCTAAGGCCGGAAGAGAGAACTCATCGGAAATCGGGAAAATCGAGAACACAAGAACCCTCAACATCAGAAAGGATGAAACCCCAAAAACCTAAAATTGTTATCAGGAAAAGACCGCGGTTATGTGCAGAGAGCCGTGTAGGTAAATGAAAGACCGTTGGATATAGGATTGGCATTTCGCTGCTGCAATCTCTCGGGAGTCTCTTCATTGAGAAAAAAAAAAAAAAACGGAATAGTTTGATTTTAGGTAGTGGATATGTTACAGGGTCTGACGATCCAGATTCTTTTCGGCTCTCCATCTCTCCGGTCTTCGGGCTTTTCAACTCTCAACTGAAACTCTCGAAGTGATTTCTTCAAAGTTACTGATCTGTCGACACGTGTCTCCTGGCGATCAATGAACATGATCTACTTCAGCTCTTCAAATCTTCGGGCTTCAGAAGTTTCAAGCTTCTACGCACTCATTTCTTCTGAAGTGCATTCACCTAGAGACTTCGATCTATTGACACGTACCCCTCCTAACGATCAACGACGAGGACCTACTTTGGGTCTTCGACGATTCTGATCTCTCCTTGACCATAAAATCTCACTTAAGAGTTGTGGAGCTTGCGCCACCTGTCCCTCTTGGCAATGAACGGTCCCAATTCACTTCGAGACTTTGGACAGTCAACCCTCCTGTGCACAAAAAGGTTAAAAATTGTGCATTTTACCTAGGTCGACTATCATCCCTTTTCGCTCATATCCTATGGTCAGGATCTGTTCCTTCTTATCACCTCTCCTTTGCTTCCCTAGATGTTGATCTAATAGTCCAGGCTCTCCCCACAACCGATATGATGGTTGTTGTCACTCCTCCTTCTTAGATTTTGTCTTCTTTTGACTTGGAAGAGTTTTGTGGATGTTCGAAGGCCTCAACCTTCGTTCCTCCTGCGAGCCTGGCTATCTTGGATCTCGCATTTTCTCTTGTAAACGTTATCTCTCCTCATCTTTTTGATTCTCTCAGATCGACAATACCGAAGGATTTCATTACTCCGCAGATTTCCTAAGGGATCACGACCATCCCTCTCACAATTGTTCAAGGTCTGGCAGTCGTGATCCGACCAATACTGAGGTATCTGCCGATCGACGGTTCACACTAATTGTGAGGCCCCAACTTGCGTGATCTTTATCAAAGAGCTCAACCTTCGCAATCTAGAAAGTACTCACCCAACTTGGTCGAACCAGAGTCGTTGATATTCCAGCCTGACAAGATCAATGACGTTGGTGAATTGTGGGCCGTGAACTAGCGTGTCTGTTACTTTCACCTTCGCGCTTTGCAGTGATTTCCCACCCTCGATCTTTATTCATATATCGATGGTTCACAGTGATTGCGGGATTCAACCTCCGCAATCTAGGAAGTTCTCACTCGACTCTAGAAAAATCCTATTCATTGATCTCCCATTCATGACAAGATCAACGACATGGGTTGATTGTGGGTCATGAACTAGAATGTCTGCGAATTTCACCTTTGCATTCTACAATGATTCCCAATCATAGGTTTAATCAAGCAGCTAGTGTTTGATTCATTAACCCTAGTGAGTGTTCGAGTTGATCTGACGAGCGGGATGGCCTCTACTCCCATTAAATAGCTCGCTTCCATCTCCGTTGTCAGATTCTTAAATCATCGGTGGTTTAGGTAACTTGACTATCATACAATTTGACATCTTAGAGCTTCGAGCTCCAAGGTTTTGAAAACTTCATGAGCTAACTCCTTTT
The DNA here is from genome assembly GCA_032191745.1 of Picea mariana. NCBI lineage: Eukaryota > Viridiplantae > Streptophyta > Pinopsida > Pinales > Pinaceae > Picea > Picea mariana. Next base: position 117,422 of record JASDQU010241188.1, read on the forward strand.
TGTGCAGGGTTCCTAGACCCAGGTCACATGGGTCTTCAGATAGATCTTGGGCTATAATCCCCACTCTTAGTCGGGTTATTGGTTAAGGGATTAGGTGTGAGTTCAAAGTCTCCTAGACTACTGGTCTGAAGGGAACTCCTTCCTAACTCACGAATCTTTAAGCTTTGAGTCAGGGCAAGGTAAACTCGTGAGGTTACCAAACAGTAGCTATGCCAAGAGGCATGCTCCGACTCTGGAACGGTGATGTAGTTCCCTGGAGAAAGCATCTTCGAGGATTGAATGAGAGAATATGGAAAATTAAATAGAATTATATGTTCTCAATGGGACGAATGTATACTCATAACTTAATCATTTAATACTGAAACCATTTATAGACATATAAATACATGCATGCAACCATTATTTCCGATTCAGAGCACAAGGCACGAAGACACTTATCAGAACCATAAGGAATGATGCGAATGTTGAAAGGGGTGCTCGTTTCCACCCAACCATAGGCTCAGTAACTCCCAATGGATTTATCACTGGCCACCCCCAAGCTTAGACCACAATTCTTTGAGATTCAATCTCTTCCTTTCAACTCAATGGAAGTTAGGGACGAAGGTTACTCTCCTTCTCCCAATACAAAAATAGATAGGGACGAAGGTTACTCTCCTTCTCCCAATACAAAAATAGATAGGGATGAAGGTTAATCTCCTTCTCCTGGCTCAGTCTCTATTTTCTATGATCAGAACTCACTCCAATTCAGTCCTCTCTCAGACCCGAGAGCTCCGACTCTCATCTCTGCACTCTTCGTAGATATTCCCCTGCACCCACCACGCTTCTGTTCTTGCCTTCCTCAACAATATTGTGTGTGGCTTGAATTCCCAGTCTGGGGTAGGGTCTGGAAGCCTTACGAATGGGTGGTATACCCCATCCCCTCATTAACTCTTGAGGAGGTCTTCCCACCTACTAACCTGACTGTAATTCATTCCTGGGTTAGAGGATTGTTCTAATATGAGAAATTAAATCCAACAAGGTACTGGTTCGGTGGAGGTTAACGCAACCATTATGGGTCCCCTCAACCACCTTTTCATAGAATTCGTGGTCTCTTATTAGCACGTCCCCTTTCCAGCAGTCATGCAACACGTATCCATTTTCTATTAAAATATCAGAATTTACATTCATCAACCTTTTATACAAAGTTCCATCAAATCAAACATTCACACCTTTGAGTTTTCCATAGTTCCTTGGCCAATATAGTTGTATGTACAAACTGGGGGAAACAGGGTGTTACAATTCCCTCCCCCTTAAAGGAACATCGTCCTCGATGTTCTATCTGTCCACCAGGTATGTGCATACAAGAGTAAACAAAATCGGATATGCATGTCTCATGGCATCCTCCATTTCCCACGTAGCCTCATTTGGGTCAAAATGTTTCCACTGCACCTTGACCTGTGCAATGGTTCGGTTCCTAAGTGAGTTGTCCTTCCTATCTAGTATGAATTGAGGTTTTGGCAGGAATTCTCCCTCTGGCTCCACCTGGATCACAGACCAATCAATTATATGATTAGAATCATGTACATATTTATTCAATAATGAAACATGGAAAATATTATGTTCTCTTACTGTGGGAGGAAGTGCTAGACTATAGGCTACAGGTCCCACTCTATCTATGACTTCAAAGGGTCCACAATACTGAGGTGCCAGTTTGTCATAGGCTCCCATTCTTAGGGAACTTTTCCTAGGTCTAACTATGAGATAGACATGGTCTCCCGTCTTGAACTCTCTGGGAGTTCTCTTTTTGTTGGCTTAACTTTTCTGTCTATCCTGAGAAATCTTCAAAATTTTCTGTATCTGGATCACTTGTTGTTCCATTTCTTTCAGTGTGTCGGGTCCGATTGAAATTATGTCCACTGGATTGCTCTAGCTTATTGGAATCTTTCATTGTCTACCATAGAGGGCTTCAAAAGGGATCATCTTCAAGGATTATTGATAACCGTTGTTGTAGGAAAACTCTACCAATGGTAGGTAGTCTTCCCACTTCTTAGGCTGATGCATTACATGCATCCTTAGCATGTCCTCTACTATTTGGTTAACTCTTTTTTTCTTTCCATCAGTTTGAGGGTGATAGGTTGTGTTGAACAACAATTTAGTCTCAAAACTAGCCATTAGGGATTTCCAAAAACTTGAAGTAAATTTGTTGTCTTTATGAGATACAATTTCCTTGGGCATGCCATGTAGTCTGAATATCTCCTTCATGAATATGCTGGAAATATCTATTGCCTTGTAAGTTGACTTGACAGGGACGAAATGAGTAGAATTACTCAGTTTGTCCACCACGACCATGATGGCATCATTTTTCTTGTTCGACTTTGGTAATTCAATGATGAAATCCATGGAGATGGTTTCCCATTTCCATTCTGGGATTGGTAGGGGCTGCAACAATACTACTGGATGTCGGTGTTCTGCCTTAACTTGCTGGCATTCTAGGCACTTAGCTAGATAGTCAACTATATCTTTCTTCAATCCAGGCCAATAGAATTGTTTCCTAGTGGTCGTGATCATTTTATGATATCCTAGGTGATTGGTATATGGTATCTAATGTAGTTCATCCATTATGAACCTCTTCAATTCGTCACGGTTTGGAATATACAACCTGTTTCTGTAAGTCAGCAGGCCTTCCTTGAGCATCTGGTAGCCATCATTCTTTAGTCCTATAATCTCTTGTCTTAGGTATGAGGTCATGGTCTTGAACAATGTGTTTGTTTCTTATGCATTCTTGAATTTTTCCCTAACATTTGTTTCACAGGTGCTTACCACTGCTAGATGAATCGTTTCTATACTTCTGCTGAGGGAATCAACCACCCTATTTTCCTTTCCTTTGATGTGTTTGATTTCAAAATCAAACTCACTAAAGAGAGCCATCCACCTAGCTTGTCTGGCATTGAGTTTTGGTTGATCAAACAAATTCCTCAACCCACAATGGTCTATCATAAGCACAAACCTCCTACCCAGGAGGTAGTGCTTCCGCATTTTTAAAGCATGTACTACAATAACCGTCAGATCGGTTGTGGGGAGAGCCTGGACTGTTAGATCAATGTCTAGGGAAGCAGAGGAGAGGTGATGAGAAGGAACACATCCTAACCATCGGATATGAGTGCAAAGGGATGATATTCATTTGATCTAAGGTAAGATGCACAAGTTTTAACCTTTGTGTGCATAGGAGGGTTGACTAGCCAAAGTCCCGAAGTGAATTGGGACTGCTCATCGCCAAGAGGGATAAGTGGCACAAGATCCACAACTCCTGAGCGAGATTTTGTGGTCAAGGAGAGAGCAGAATCGTTGAAGACCCGAAGTAGGTCCTGGTCATTGATCGCCAGGAGGGGTATGTGTCAATAGATCAGAGTCTCCGGGTGAATGCACTTCAGAAGAAATGAGTGCGTAGAAGCTTGAAACTTCCAAAGTTAGAAGAGCTAAAGAGCCAAAGTGGATCCTGCCCATTGATTTCCAGGAGACATGTGTCAAGAGATCAGTAACTCCGGATAAATCACTTCGAGATTTTCAGTTGAGAGTTGAAACTCTTGAAGACTGAAGAGCCGGAGAGCCCAAATGAATTTGGATCGTCAGACCCATAGGACAGGTCACATGAATATGTGGACTTCGGATAAAGACCCAAAGTAATTCTCAACCGTCTGATTCAAGGGGGACACGCAGCAGAAATCCACATACTTCGAGGGAAGGTGAAGTTTGAGAATTAAAAGGTCCGAAGCCCGAAGACCCGAAGAAAATCTGGATTGTCAGATCCAGAGGGCATGTGGCGACAGATCATGAACTCTGGGTGAAAACACTCTGAGATAACGTGAAGGAGAAGAGTTTAAAATCGTCGAAGCTCGAACCGTTGAAGAGGACGAGAGATGTCGATTTGAGGTGGACACGTGGCGCCCAATCCAGAACTATGGGTACAAAATACTCTAGAGGAAAGTAGAGGGTGAAAGCGTCAAAGTCCTGAAGTAGAATCTCAACCGTTGATTGAGAAGGGGGCTGAGGACCGTTGATCTGGTCTTGGTTGAAAGGTGTCGAAGTCTCAAAGAGGACTAGGACCGTTGATTTGGAGAGGACACGTGGAAAACGATCTGCCACTCCAGGAGAAATCACTCCGAAAGAAAGAGAAGGTAATAAACAAAGAACTCCTGAAGGTTGGAGATCTGGAGTTCATCTGAACCATCTGTTTGCAAGGGACAGGTGTCAGAATATCTTCCACTCCGGGAGATAGCCACTGCAGAGAAAGAAAAGTTTGAGAGTTGAAAACTCCGAACGCTGAAGTCCCGAAGAAAATCATGTTCGTTGATTTAAAAAGGGGGTAGATCTGAGCCATTAGTTCATAAGTGCTCGAACTTTAAAGGTTAGAGGGTGGGCCGCAATCGAAACCACAGTATTGAGAAAGAGACATGTGGTGGCTCATGGTGAGTTGTGTGGAGAAAAGCGGTTGGACTCAAACCACCCTTGTCTGCGCCTGCAATCACATGACTGGCGTTCGAACGTAACCTGCAGTCATATACGATGGTCATCAAAGAAAATAAAAAAAGGGGGGGCTAGTCCCCCAACTTTCCGAATTAGAGACCATGGAGAGAGGAATTGTTATAGTCATCTATTATATCCATCCAATATTTCTCTATTTGCAATGAAGTTTTATTTGGGTTTTGGAAATATTTCTCTCGGTATCATCTTGCAATGTTTTTCTTGGATCTTTTTTAATAGTGTTTATTATTATTTACGATCATGATTTATCGGTCCATAGTTTGAAAAAATAATAATTCTCGATATATTGAAAATTCAATGGTTTGATGTGTGTCCTCATGCACCACATGCATCACTTTTGCAAGCCAATCTTTCACCTGCAACATTTGAACATTTGTGATTATTTTGCACATGCACCCTATATACATTTTGGTCTTATTTTTGTTCAAATCCTTGATTTCTAAATGGTCTCTTGTTTCCTTATTTTGTTTATCTTGGTTTGTCAAAGCTTCACTAGTTTCTTGGGTTACTACATCAGTTTCGCCAAAAGTGTTATGGTGTATGTATGGGCTTTACAAGAATTGAAAATGTTTAGCTTTCTAGGTTCTGCATCTGCTTCATGGATTTTGATGTTTTTTCAATCTTGTTTTATTTTTGTTAATGCCTTTTTACCACTTTCATCTTCTTGAGTTTAGTGTCCAGTTTTTCTATTCTATCATCATTCTCTTATTTCTACTTCTTTTTATATCTTTTATTTGTGATTGTTTATCCTTCCATCTGAATTTATTCTTTTATTGCATCTTTATCATGCTTTGGGTTATTTGTTCTTACATTTGGCACTCTAATTGTATTTAGCAATCATGTAATGAACCATTCTATCCTCTAGGCTTCTGATATGTCATACTCAAGTTGTCCAATTACGTATTTAACTTTGATGTCACAATGAATGAACTTTTTTCTTTCATTTTCCTAATCTCCCTTAGTTGTGGAAACTCCAGAAGTTTTTCTTTTGGATTTGCATATAGGCTATCTTTATCCTGATTGTAGATTCGAGGTTTTTCTTTTGGATTTGCATATAGGCTATCTTTATCCTGATTGTAGATTCGAGGCAATGGAGGGTCTAGCCACAAAGTCAATAGTTGACTTTTTAGTTGGCCCTCTAATGACCCAAATCTACAATTGTGAAGCTCAAGTATGAACATACATCAATACATTTTTCCACCACATTTTCCCATGTGTTGAATGCTCTTTGTTTTTTTCATTTTTGACACTAGGATAATATTGTTCATCTTAGCATTCCCTTAAATATGCCCCATTTCTTCATTTGATTTAGTTCACTTGATGTTTTATAGAATGATATATGATCATCTCCATTTTTGGATCCATCAAAATAATGGTACCTTTGTCATATATGTACATGCTTTTTCATTGGCAATTTTTTTTTAATTGGAAGTCTTGTTATTGGTTATGTCTATCCTATCTTATTCTCTGGTTCTCCAATGGAAGGATTTTGATTGGTCATCAAAGGATACTTCTTGTTATAGCAGTAGGGTCTCATCATGTTAATATTATTGATTATGAACTTCTTCCTATTGTCTTCTCCCATTATTTTGAATATGGGTCATATTTCATTGGTTGCAAATTATAATCTTCCTTGGAAACATCTTTGCTAGCTTTATGTTTTTCACGGTGAAAACCCAATCCTTTTCTTCTTGTTGTGAGCTTTACCTTAAACACTGCCATCGAAGTTCACCTATCAAAAACAATATATTTTGGTGTCTAATTTTGTAACTCTACTTATTACAATGTGAGATGCAATTCATAATAATGCTTCTAAAAAGTTGGTTAATAAAATAGTCACTGTCATAAAAAACACATATTTATATTGAAATATAACATCTAAATATTACAATTATCAATATACTATTGTAATCACATGTAGTGATCATAATCATGTTCATTGATTTAAACATAGAAAAAACACCTCAATCCAAGTGACACCATTCCTTTACACCAATAAAAAGAAAAACTCAAAGATAGAGGAAAAAAATCCATTCTTCTCATGCTTTTCTAAGTTTTAGTTTATCAAAACCAAAACCAAGAACCCTTGAACTCTACTTATTTTTTTTTTTTTAATTTAGAAAACATAATACTCCTAAGTAATTCTTAAAATGAGCATCTACCTCTACGTTATTCTATCTTCTCTTTATTTATACATAATTTAAATACTTACTTTAATCAGAGAAATTGTTAAATAAGAAGCTATGTATTAACATTGTCTATAAAGTAAAAAAAAAAAAAAAAGCCTTATTATTAAAATTTAGGGCTTCCACTTTAATAATAAGAAAGTTTTATAAAGCTTTTATTGTGATGTTTATAACCTTTATTTAATTTACGTAATGTTTTATTTATGTAACATAATATTTATTTTTTTGTATTTGGTGGAATTTACAATTAGGGTGGGGTGTGGGGTTATATTTGTGTGATATGAGGTTGATTTTCACTTTCATTATATGGGTTTGATTTGGATTGCTATCACTATAACATCATATTGATACTATCAACACCTAACATTAAGGGCTTGTTCAAGTTTGAACCAACAACATCACAAGGAATATTTTAACAATACACTTCTTCTATTATTATTATTATATAATATACATTTATTATTATTATTATATAATATTGATTGATTTGTGTTTTTATCAAAAAAATAAGTTTTTGGCTAAATGTTCTATCTTTTGGGTTTTTTGGTCGGAATTAGGTGATGTAAAATTGGATAAAATCACTATTTTCTGTTGTTTAAATTGCATTTCTGAATGCATAAATGAATTCAACCTGCTGAGAAACCAACCACTAAGACACTCGGATTATACAATCTTAGCCACTCAAGTATGTAGATCCAACCATTCCTCACCAGATTTCAGATAAAATCAAACAGAAAAAGTAACTAAACAACCAAAAATTCGACTAATACAAAAAAAAAATATACACATTTTTACATTACGTCATAATTCTAATATAGTTTCTAAAATTTAATAAACTTGAAACACAGTGAAAATTCTAGAATCACATTAGAATGCATAACAGTCAAAATTCTAGAATGGATAAAGTTGATTTATTGTACCGTTGTTTATGACATTTATTTGTGCGAAGTTCGGTTCATGTGACATAAATTAAATGGGGCCACATATCGCTGTTAATTCCCTAAACATAGAATGCAAGGGATCTTCTTGCGGTAGGCTTCAAATACAATAACGACAAACTCCTCCTGCAATTTGTCGTCTACTGAGAGCCTACGTGTCCAAATCTGCCATGTCATATACTTCAACTTGCCTTCTCTTGTGTGACAAGTTGAACATGAATTTAAAGAGAATATCTTTTATTTAGAATATGCCCCTTTTTTTTAATTTATTGAGATTCTTGTTTCCTCTGTGCAATATAACAGTTTCAATTATGTTGGAAGAATTGTCTTTCTGTGTAGATCTGTGTTTATATAAGTTTGTTTTATGAATATATTTTGTGGCAAATATCATTTTGGAAAAATGTAATATTTAGGATCGAGATCGGAAAAATAGAAAAATGTATACTCTAAAGAGGAATATCGAATATAATGTTTTTTTGAAAAAATAGCATCAATATAACAATAAAAAAGTGGGCTCCCAAATCAGTAAAACAATAAAGTGGGCTACCAAATCAGTGAAAGGTGAGATCCATGATAAACTCTAAGAGCTCCAATGTTGAACCTAACACATATTGTGAAAATTTAATATGTAGTTTTATGAAGCAAATATCTTATCAGCTTTCTTTATTTTATCAAAAGTATACACAAAGCTGCTTCTGGAACTTTGACTACAACAAGAAAAAGAAAAAAAAAAACTCTTTGTGATTTAGTTAAAGCTAAACTTCCTTTTGATAATGGGAAGAAGCCAAAGCCAATCAGGACATGTCTGCCTCCCTCTTCCATGTTTTTCCACAATGTCATTGACTTATAACAGAATAGATGTACTTGAGCCTTGAAGGCCAAATACAAATTGAACCATCTTTCTCTCTTTCCCTTTGTATTTTTCTGCTGTAATTCTCTGAAAAGGCAGTGGCCGGCGGCCATGGATAAGGGAAGGGCCCGACAGGGTGGGTCAGACGAGCATTATACACTACCTACCTACTCGATTCGACGTGAATTCGGCCATTCCACGCCATCCGGGCCCAACTGCAAGCGGCACGCCACTATCTTCCATTCCAAACGAAAATAACATATTTGTGGAAAAACACCATGAAACCCGCGCAAAGCTCAGCGGTGCCATGATTTTATGATTGCAGTAACATTTTTTGTTATCAGAAACGAATTCTCATTCGCGATTAGATGCAAGAATCGCCCAGGAAAATTCAGAAAATTTGTTGAAATTAAAATTTTCAGACAAATACACAGTTATATAAGTTTGATGACCAGTGATTGAGAGAACTTTTAACTAATGTAGAAAGTCTTCGAATG
>JASDQU010241189.1:0-21905 GCA_032191745.1 Picea mariana
AATTGGCACATGTATTTGTTGATTTGTGTATGACAGTGTGAGATGATTGTATTGTACCGAGATCTCTTGGATTAGAGTTTTGTATGAGATTGTTTCATGATTCATGATATACATAATATATGATAGTGGGGTTTTTAGCTTTACGCTTTCCTAGTAAAACTTTTGTGTTATGTGTTATTGATATTTCACTTTGTGATTGTGGTTGTGATCATGGTTTAATTTTCCACAAGAATAATAGTAGAAGCGATTCTGTATTTAACAGTGGCATATAATTGTTATATCAGGAGAATCACAGGAATACATTAAGTGTATTGAAATTTCTACATGGTATCAGAGCCACGGAGGCCACGGAGCTACGGAAGTGAGGTGCGAACATAACCATATTCTCATAGGTCCCGTCTCTAGCAGGGTGCGAACCCTAGTAGTGAAAACTACGATCATTTTTAGGAACAATAATTCTCTCACCCTAGACAAAGGCAGGGTGCGAACTTCATTGGCAAGTTTGCAGGGAAATACACTAGCAAGGTGCGAACTCCCCTCACCCTACAGTAGAGTATAGTGCAAACTTCCCAAGAAAGTTCACAGGTAAATACACCAGCACGGTGCGAACTTCCCAGGTAGGTTCACAGGCTATACACATGCAAGGTTCGAACTTCCCTCAGGCTACTCTCAGGTGGGGTACGAACCTCCCAGGGAAGAGGGATTGCAGGAGTTGAGTTTTGAGTTGGATAACATTCGAATTTGCAAGATTTTCTTGGTGCGACACTTGATTCAAGATCGAAAATGTCTTTCAATGGCTTGAGGTTGGAGTATGCACACGAGGGAAGCTCTAACTACATTGCTTGGAAGGACAGGATGGAAGTAGTGCTCGAAGACAATGGCTTGAAGGGTTACATTGACAACGATGTTCCTAATCCATATGTGATAGATACTACAAATCTTGATGCATGGCAAAAGAAAGTGGCGAAGGTGAGGAGGATTTTGTTGGAGGGAGTACGAGACCACATTGTCTCAAGTCTCCATGGGATAACCACACCATATGCAATGTGGAAGGTTTTGACAGATCTATTCCAAAACAGTAGCGACCATAGGAAATTGGCACTCAAAGATAAACTCAGGAAGATCAAGATGGAGAAAGGTGACACCATTCCAAAATATCTCACGAAGTTTGTCCAATGTCGGGATGAGCTTGGAAGTGTGGGAATAACAGTCACTGCTGATGATTTGGTGAGCTTGGCACTCCTAGGACTTCCTGAGAGTTGGCATAGTTATCAAGACTCTGTCAATGGAAGGGAAAAATTACCGGATTGGGAATGACTATGGTCGGATCTAGTGCAAGTGGAGTTTAGGCGGAACACTAGAGATGGATCTTCATCAAAGCGTGATGATGAAGAGGATTGTTCTTTGACTACCAAGGCAAGGAAAGGGAAAGGGAAGAAATTCCATCCAAAATCCGAGTCTAAAGTCAAGAAGCTGGATTTGTCCAAAGTGAAGTGTTTTCACTGTCATGAACAAGGGCATCTTGCTACTAACTGTCCACAGAAGAAGAAGAACAAGACGGTTGTTGGATCTGCAACTGGTGAGGCTCTTGTCTCACAATTTGAGAATGATTTTTCTTTGATCACATGCATGGCTTCAAGTGCATCGGGATCAATGTGGTATTTGGATAGTGGCACTTCATTCCACACGACGGGAGATAAAGATTCTTTCATTGACTTGGAGGAGAAAGATGCGCCATAATAGCTCAAAGTGTTATGGTTGATGCATATACATGTACATGGAATGTCTTCTCCCAGTCTGGAAATACTAGTATTGGAATTGTTACCATCTTTTCTTTCAGTGTATCCAGACCGTGTTGACAACCTTCATTCCACTGGAACTTTGTATCATTCCTTAACAATTTCTCCATTGGCGTGGTAATCTGCGCATACCCTTTGACAAATTTTCTGTAGCATCCTATGTCTCCCAATGTCTCTCTTAGTTGACAGATTGTCTTTGGTGGTGGAAAGTTAACAATTACTGCGATCTTTGCAGGATATACTAGTAAACCTTGCTTGCACACTATGTGGCCCAAAAGTATCCCAAAGGGTGTTTCGAAGACACATTTCTTCATATTTAATTATATCTATAACTGCCTACATCTTTCTAATATCATCCCAAGACCTCTACATGGTATTTCAACAAACTATAGACTATCTAATTGTCCAAGTATACCTCTAGAAACTGGTGGATAAATTCCTTAAATGCATCGATGAATTCTCTGGAAAATATTGTTGGTGCATTCTTCAGTCCAAATGGCATGACTGTGTATTGGTAGGATCCCCATTATGTAGCAAGCGTGGTCTTGTATATGTTTTCCTGTGCTATCTTGATCTAGTGGTAGCCTGAGAATCCATTAGTGAGTGAGTAAACTTTGTGTCCTCCTACGTTCTCCAAAACCTCATCCGTGAAAGGTGTAGGGAATGGGTCATCTAGTCATGCATCGTTCAACTTCCTCAATTCAACACATATTCTTATCCTGCCTTGTTTTTTCTCCTGAACTACCATTAGGCTTATCCATTCTAATTCCTCCATAGGTTCTATGATTCTCACTTTGAGCATTCTATCGATCTCAGCTTTAATTATTTGCTTATATATCAGGTTTAGTCTATATGGTCGTTGTTTGATCGGTCTGTCTTCAGCTCTGAGTGGTATCTTCATTTCTCCTAGCTCTCCCGCTATACCCTTCATTTATGTAAATGTTGTGGAAAATAGGTCGTTTTACTCGCGCAGTAACTTTGTTATTATTTCTACTGTTTTCTCATTCTAGTAGTCTCCAATGTTGGCCATTTTGGGATTCTCAACTGTCCCAATGTTGACTTTCTTCACCTTGATCAACACAGCAAGTACTTCTGACTCTATAGGTGGAACCCCCACTTCTCTTTTGCTTTCTGCTTCCTCGATCTGAATATCTCGTGGATCGTCCTCATTTGGTGCTTCTTCCTCCACATGGTAACATGAAAACAGTTCTTTTACCATATTTCTATTTCGCCATTGTTCCTCTGTTATGAGTTCAATTTTTGGTTCCTTAATGAATATCACTCCTCTTATCTGCTTAAGAGCTGTGTCTATGTTGGGGTTCTCATGCTCAAATGAGAAAGTAACTGTAAAATTCTGTTGTAGTACTGTCCAGCTCGAAGTTCCTCTGCGTAGTTCCTGGTTTGTATACTAGTTTGTTGGTATTCCCTCTAAGGTATGTACAAAATGATGAGGCCATTCCTCTGGGGGTGTCAATTTTCACAGTGCTTTGCACTTCTCCAAGTGTTCTACTGGTGTCCCTTGTCCATTGTACTTATGTTTCTTATTTCTTTTATGTTCTGTGCTAAACCTTATTTATAGTAACCACTTACATTGGTACCAATCCTTGATCGTTTCCTTGTGTGTGCCCCACCATCTTGCAGGTGTGGCCTTGAGTGCTATATCGAGTGCTAAGAGTCTCTAATTTCCTAACACTTCATCCTCATATTGTGCCAAGAATACCTCTAGATCATTTTCTCCATGGAAACTGGGTGGTTCCCTTATCTCCGTACCTACCCATCTTACTGTGCGGTCTATTATTGCACACCTTCTTGTGGAAATTTCATGTATCCTTTGTTGCCATTTTTCTAGAACTGTATCCGAGTCTGTCACACATGAAGTAATGCTCTGCCAACTGAGTATCTCATCTGCAGTTAGATTCACGTAGTCCTCATCATGTGCAGTTGTTCTGTACAACTAGCCAATTTCCTGTAAGTCTAAGAAAGTAGGTTCTACAAACCTTTCCCCTTCTGATGGGTCCAACGACGCGACTGATATTCCCTTGACTCGAATGTCATTTTCCATTTATTTAAATTGATTATGGCCTAGTTTTTAAACGCCCAGTCTAATCCAAGTAATGTTGGATATGGTGTTGTGTCATCCACTATTTCAATCACTTCAAAGTCTGCTTTAGTGCGCACTCCATCCATGTCTATTGTCACCCCTTTCAGTATACCAATTGGTAGAACTCTGTGTTGGTTTGCTAGTTTCAACTAAACAGGTGAATATCCTAATGTGGGCTATCCCATACATTGCCATATCTTCTTGGGTAATACATTGACTTCGGATCCTAGATCCAGTAGGATATCCCCCATGTTGAAATATTCGATGTTAGCATTTAGACTGAACTCTCTACTTGTTCTTCTCCTTGCATGTAGGTGATTGACTATTTTTTGTTCTAATTTTCCTTCTACCTCTATGCTACATTTTTCTAATATACTTTTCAATATTTTGATAGATGATGGATCATTCAATAATTTTACACATGATTTCAAAAAGCCTTTGATTATACTTACTTGTCCCATGGGTTGCATTTCGTTGGTATGATCCAACGATGGAGGCATCTCATACTCTGGAGCCTCTTTAGTTCATTACACCGTTGAAGTCGATGCAATGTCATCCTTCTGAAATTCTTGTCCGGCTTGCTTAAATATCTCCTTCTCATTCTATGCGTCGAACTGCTTCCTTGGTTCGACGTTCTTCTTCATCCACTGGTGTTGTATTGGCTCTTGTTGGACTACATCGTTTCCTATTTTAGCACCTCTGCGCGTAACTATGTTAATGTTTTGTACTTCATCCCTCACTTCTACTGAAATCCATTGAACATTCTGGTTATTTTGGTTCCTCTTTTCCTGGATATTTACTAATAGTGTCAGACATTCTTCCGTATCATTGTCCAATGCTCAAAATACATACAAGTTGCTGGTGGAAGTGGACATTCTCTTGCATAGTTCCCCAGTTGTTGACAGTTGTGACATATCACTAGTCCTCTACCTCTTCTGAATCCTCTTCTTACTCGTCCTCCACCTCTGTAGCCAGTTCAATCTCCTCTCGAAACGTTATGCTGAGGTGCCTCATTGTACTGCGTGGTATTGTACTAAGGTTGCGCTATGTTGTATTGTGGTTGTGCATTATTATATGCTTGTTGCGTAATATTGTATTGTTGTGGTGCAGTGTTTTATGGGGCTGGAATTTGGTTAAACTATGGTGCATCTTTCCCAGTCATCATTTATGACTGCACCCTATATGCATCTGATGTCCTTTCTCACATCAGATCCATAGTTCTACATTCCTTGTCATCGTGGCCCACTGAATTGAAAAAGTTTCAATATCAACTCTTTGGAACTATTTGGTATTTCCGCATCATTAGGCAGTGATATGGATCATGGACCAGTTTCTTATAGATCTCACATCGATAATGGATTTGGCATTCCTGCTGCCATATACTGCACAAATGTTGGGCATTTTTTCTTCTGGTGTCCTTTAGCCTACATGTGGTACACCAAACAACTTCTTGTTTGTCCTTACTTTTATTTTGGTTCAGCTAGAACATTAAGTTCTTCAAATCCTCCTTTAGCTCTTCAATGGCTGGATCCATTTGCTAATATTGGGTTTCTTCCAATTGCAGGGATGCCTGCAGAGCCTCTGACTATTTTTGAAACTTTTGTTGTCGTAATGGGTATTTCAAGTATGGTAGCGGTGAATTGACGAACATATGCCTGTCCTGCATATTGGTCATGAGATATTTCAAATTTTCCTTTAGTCACTTGAATCTTTGGTCAATCTCCCATACGGATTCTCCTGGTTTTTGTCGAATTTCTATCATCTCGTTCATGTATTGATCCTCTGAGCTTGGCTTCAGAAATTCGTTTATCAACAATTTCTTGATGTCTGCAATCGTTCTAGTTGTCCCTGGTGGATTGTTTGTAGCTATACTCATATACCAATCCAGTGTGTGATCCCTTAGTGTAATCGCTAGCTGTGTGAGTTTAGTATCTTTGTCTGTGATCTGTTTTGCTTCCTAAATCTTCTCGCATATAAACAAGTGTTTTTTTGGGTTCTCCGATGCTTCTCCTTTGAATTCTGGTAACCTGATGGTGGGATTATGTCCTGCCATCCTGAATGCTAGACTAGTACCTTTACGCGGTGTAGATACTTGACTAGTGATTCCTGAACTGGCTCCTCCAATTGTTGTGCCTTGTGTATATGTTCTTCCTGTTGTCTTTCTTCTCCCGAAATTTGGTTGTCTAAACGGTGGTGTTCTCTTTGGTGTGTTAGTTGAAAATGGGTTTGTGGGTTCCACATTGAAATTAATGTGGATAGGATTGTTGCCTTATCTTTCCATTCTTGGACATATCATCTTCCTCTCATAAAATTCCCTCATAGCTACAACTCTCTTCTTGGTATTCACCTTATATTGGTAGGGTACTCCATTGCGCATATTTCCAGTTGTCACCATGATCCACTTGATCTGGTCGTCATCCATCATGATTGGATCCAAGGGTTCCTCCTTCATTCCCTTATCCTTTCCTCCTTCCATTTCTCCTCTTTCTGTCAGTGCTTCGCCCCTTCCTCCATGCAAGAAAGGAAGTTTAGTTGTTTGAATCCATCGTCATTACCCCTTTTTTGTACAACAATATCTGAATAGAAGTATACAATGATCTAATATACCTTCCTTGAGGTCCGCATAGAAACTCTTGCTCCGTTGCACTATACGACTTTGTTGTATCGATGGAAAATTCGTTATAAATCCTGCTACAATCTTGTTATAAATCTACTGCGTGGGTGAATTTGTTGTTCATCTACTGTAGCTTCTCAATATGTACTGGGGTCCACTCTAACTGTCGGATCTGGCTTGTTGCATGGCTATACTTCAACCTTAGTATCCTCTCCTGCAATAAGTGTGGAAAATCATAGAAAAATACTTCAAGTAAATCAATAAACATGTATTTCTCAAGATATTTGCGCGGTGTTACTCTAGGGATTTTGTTATCTTTCTGTGAAAACTCTAGTTCTTTTGTCTTTAGCCAGCTTTCGATCTCTGCTTTAGTGGGATTCCACAGTCTCAACATCCCCTTCTAGCAGCTCATTTATTTCTCCTTCTCCTTGTTTGCCTTAGTATTCTCTTGATCCACCTCCCTTAGATCTCATGTATCTTTTAACAAATCGTCAATTGATCCCATCTAGTCAATCATCTATTGTTCCAACCAACAAAAATAGAACCATTTGTTGGTTTTTATTTATATGTCTGATTTTATGTCTTCAATACGGTTGACCCAAGGTTCATGTCTATTGGGGTTCCAACAAAGCTTGTAAAACTATCGACCCTCCTAGTAAACCAGAAGACAACACAACACACAGAGTGCACTGCACAGTCTCACCCAAGATAGTCTTGATGGGTGACTGCAATACTCATGTGTTTAAAGTCCAGGATTGAGTGGGGATATGATAAATGTATGCTGAGAGTTCTATTTTAACTTATTAACACAATATCTCTCATTCATCATTTGTATGAAATATAACAACTCATCCATTTAGCATATTACTAACTATTGAAGACAGTAAAAAAACACATGCATTCAATCACATAACGTAGGTTTTACTGTGGTTCACCCCCCCCTTGGGATACGTCCACAAATATCTGGCTCTAATCTCTTTTATTATGGCAGTTCCAAAACTACATCGTCGCATGATTACAACTCCTCTCAGTCGGGTTGAGATCTATTATGAGGCGAACTAGATCGTACCAGGCTCCTCAGCTTGCAATCTAACCCTCAATATCTACCCTCCTTATTTCTCTCCATCTCAACAGCTTACAAAATTAGGTCGTATAGAAACATATTCCCTCTCATCAACCTCTTCTTACAATCCTGCCTTCCTTCTGGTACCTATGTATCTGTATTTATACGTTTCTGGCACGCCAGCCATTACAATGTATTGCAAAAACCCTAACCCTAACATTGTTAGGTCTTCCATGCATGCATGCGTGCTTCTCTTCCTTCCGGCTATCACTTTCCTCGTGCATTCCTTTTTTCCCCAAAATAACCTTTCTTTTTGCTTTGGCTTGCTTCCAACAACCACTCATTTTCAAATTCCTTCCAATAGTCTTATGGTGATCACTGTAAATTTTATGATGAAATTGAAACTTGGTTGGAGAGTGTTGGAATACTGAGGAGGGGGGGGTGTGTGTGAATAAATATTTACCCTTTTTTCAACAATTAACAATTACTTTATATTTTATTAATTACCACAATAGATGAACAATGGAATTATATGTAAAATCAATTATATAAATATAATTAACAAGAATTACAAGGTTTTTTTATAAATAATAGTGAAGGACACCAATCCTTTTTAGAGCACCAACTCTAGGAAACACAAATCCCTTATTCAGGGCACCAACCCTAGGAAGCTCCAAATCCCTTTTTTTTAGGGCACAAACCCTAGGAAGCACCAACTCCCTTATTTTCAGGGAACCAACCCTAGGAATCACCAAATCCATTATTTAGTAAAGGATATGAATCCTTCCTTGCTCTTCCCTTCCATCCTCACTACATTAGTATCATCTGCTCCTCTTTTGGACTCTTCCTTTGTTTTGATCTTCTAATCTAGACTACATAGACACTTCTTCTTCACCGTTCTTTCTTTCTTATATAGTCTTCCAACTGGTGTGAGCTATGTATATGTGGCCATGGGTATTGGCATATTGGTTTTATTTGTTGGTAAAGTTTTATTTTTTAACATACTCCATCCCAACTACGGAACATTATGTCTAGAAAATAGTCATAGAATTAAAAAAATTCCGCTAAAATTTTTCTTGTAGCTTACCATCTACAGATCAAGCATAGAATTAACTATTTCTAACACTATAATCTTAAATGTATCTATAGCATAATGGAAAACCATGAATGAAACTATTCAAGCAAATAAAAAACACACATCATTCATATAAACCATTTGCACAATGGAATAAAATAATAACATAACAAAGAACTTATATGTTTATAAAACTTAACCAACTAGATACATACGAAGTATGAACCTCCCAGCCATAGGTGTTGCTTTAAATTTTTATCTCAACAATAGGCCACCCCTGAGCTGAGGCTATGATTCCAAAAGGATATCTTTCCCTTCTATTTTTCCATGCTCCACACTCAACAACCCAAAATCTAGGTTCTACTCTAATAACAACTCCAATCCACTATATCTCTTCCCTACAACCTGCATAACCCAAGAAATGTACCCCCTTCACTACTCACAGTCCTTCAGGAAATACCATTTTTTTATTAGTGATTCCAATACACTCGATTTTCCATACATATCTCAGCTAGGGACTCAAAGAACTCTTAGTTGCTTCAAGATTTCTCACAATAGCCTTCATGAGGATCTTGATCCATTTCCTCAACAAGAAATGCACTATGGGATTACAACCTATTTCATAGGCACACGGGCCACATTTACAACATAAACCATAGCTCAATTATGGTTTCCTTCCATCAGATCATGGCTAGTGCTCTTCCCAACACTTGACTTCTCTCTTGTTTCCATAAATCTGCATGTAAAAAACTTACCTATTTCCGCATACAAATTTCTCATCTTCTCCCATGCTTGGTTGAATATCACTCTTCCCAAAGATTATTTTACTCATGCCCATGCTCTCCAATAACTAAGGGATGTGACTCCTCACACCCACCCTCTTACATGAGTTTAATGATTGGATTTAGGAACACTCAACAACAAATAGATGGTTATACATAATGATAATAAAATTAAGAAAGTGGGTTGGATTAATACCCATGAATACTTCCCCTTGGATCCCTCTCTCTTATGTAATCATAAACCCCCATTGTTTTCATTCCTCTCATATCACAGTCAATTATTTCTATTTTTATTAATTATTTCAATGTACATAATATACAATTCGGCCCCTAGCCAAATTAAATCAATACAAGCTCTTTTCCCCAACATATCGGCTCACTAACCTAAATCAAATTTATACAATTACATTATAATTTGTGAGAATTAAAATTGGGGATGTTACATTCTCGTCCCCCTTATTTTTTCACTGTCCTTAGTGCACAACACCACCAAGTGTACATTCATTTCAAAATTATGGATCCCTAGCCATTAATCAACATATAGGCTCTCCTTGCTTGACATCACATAAGAATTATAGCCTAAATTTAATACATAGGTGCTCCAGCCCAAAAAATAATGAATACATAGGCACTCCAACCCCAAAATATAGATACATAACCCATTGGCATTCTCCTATAGCTATCATGATTTCCACTAGCTCTCCTTCATTTGACCTTCCCAACCCAACATATGTACCCCATTCACTTCTCTTAATTCATCGAGTTGTACCATTCTTTTATTAGGGCCAACCCAAGGAATATTCCCCCTTCACTTTTTATGTAGACCCCCACCTCAGCAGGGTCTACTTGACCTCCTGACCTATGGATCTTAGGTTCCCTTTGAGATGAAATGACTCTTTGATTCCTAGCTGGAATCTTCAACACGTATAACCATAGGTTCTTTTCTACACTCTGCTTGCGCAAACATGCACTAGAGGTGAGCCTCCACTCCAGGTGACCACAGGCTTAACCCCAAAAGGGAGCGTCCCGTTTCGTGATGTTGGGACTTCCATTACAAGGCACCCTGACTCTTCCAAGTCCTGAAATTCCAAAATGGGCTAACGGTCTCTAGATGGTCCCTTAAATATTCATCGATGTGACCCTCGGCTGCGACCTAGGGCTCAACTTTTGGTGCATTGGGATTTTGCGTATCGGGGATTTGCAATGTAGATTTCTCCCTTCACACGATAGTCGAAATTGTGATATTTCTCTGCCATAGATCAACGGTCCCAAACCTTTGACGATCTAATGGTCCATATTACCTCAGGATTTCGCGTATCGCAACTTCCGGGTAGTTGTTTCCTCTACACTTTCGAATCCCGAAATGTCAAAATTTCAAAGCACCAAATCAACGGCTCTCACTCCTCTGGATCTAACGACTTCTATCCCTCCTGAGCTTGTGAGTGTTGAAATACTCTCTCCTTTATCCTCCCTACAACTCCACTGGGTCTAACATTCCACATGTATCGGAGTTTCTCCCTTCGAGAGTTTCCACCGTCCGTTTAGGTTCTCAATGTTCCTGGCCAGATAGCTCGGCATCCTTCCTCCTGAGCTTGATTTCTGCGAGGTGACTCCAAACCTCGTCCTTCCTTCAAACTCTTCGAAGTCTCTATCCCTCCTGATCTTGGTTCTTCCTACAAACTCAAGGATTCTAGAGAATTGTTGCACGCACTCCTTGCTACCTTCACGATAATCATTGATTATCTGATGTCTTCCACCTCTACGCACTCCTTGTGATAGAAATCCTTCAACCACTCACTTGGGTTGGAAAAGTCTAAGAATTCAACCGACATGCACACACCTAGCACGGATCTATGTTATACTTTCACTTTTGCTGGTATAAGAACAATGGTATCCCTCCTTAGCTTTTTCGAGATAAACTCAGAATCTCATCAATGCATTCCTTGCAAACTTTCACTACACTCCTTGCATGAATTCTCAGCAAGAGAAACAATTGAAACTTACACTCTACCTCTCACGGACTTCATATATTCAACATGAAATCACACATACACACACAACATTGAAACAAATGCAAACAAAGTATATAAGCAAACTATAAACATACCATTCAATAGATGCAAATAGTGACCATAACAACAACATGAAATTGGATCAAATCATTCTGATATTAATTTAAGTGCTTATGTACATGGATTCAATAGCAAAAACTATCTGCTCATACAACTTCTACAATCTTTGTTCTTCTCTGCTCTCCTATGCTCTCTTTCTCTATAGCTTCTAACTACTATGAGAATAATGATACAATACAATACATACAAGGGCGATTTCTCAATTTTTCCCTCCTACAACCTCAAGCTATCTAATCGAATTAAATATTACATCTACTTTACATTCATTACATTAAATGAATACAACTGACAAATGAGAGAAAACACTCAAGATCTGTGTTACAATCCCCAAAACATTTAAGGGAAATTACATCCTTCCAGCTATTACATTAATGTTTCATCTTTTAAAATTCAAAACGTCTTCAAAATTCACACTAGTGCGTATCTAGTTGTCCTCCACTTTCGCTTGCTTGCGGTGCTCCTGTATCATACTCCTCTGGCTGAAAAATTCATGGACTCCTGTCCATGAGCTCCTGCACCATCTATCCATGTTTCTGGATATCTGTTTCACTTTCCCAACTGCCATCCTCAATCAGGTGTCCTTTCCATTTTACGAAACATTCAATATGTGTCTTCCTCCGGGTCTTCTTGCTAACTCTCTGATCAATGATATTTTCCATCTGTGGCTTTTCAGCTACATGCATCTATTTGACCCACTGAACTTCCTTTTGAGTCTCTTCTCCTCCTTCTTAATTTTCTCTGTAAGGATACATATCTGCTATGTTGAATATGGGTGATATGTGGACACCATATGACAATTCTATCTCATAAGCATTTGCCTCAAATTTTCATAAAATCTTACACGACCCTATCTTTTTCATCTTCAGTTTATTATATGTTCCCCTTGGGAACCTTTATTTTCTAAGGTGTGATAAAACAAAATATCCCACTTCAAATTGAAGTTCTCTTCTGTGTTGATCTGCTCTGCGCTTGTATTCCTAGTTGGAACTCTGCAACCGCTCATTAATCTTATTGTGGAGCTCTTGCATCTCTGTTGCAAAATATTGCGCTCCAGCACTTCTTAACTCTCTCTTCTCTAAGTATATCAACTCAGATACTCCCCTTGGCTACATTACATACATTATCTGGAGTGGGCTCTGTCCTGTGATCCAATTAGGTGATTTTTTATATGCAAATTTCGCTTGTGGAAGAATCTGATCCCATTGACTATGATGTTCAGCTACTAAACTCCTCAATAAGTCCCCCAAACTTCGATTTACTACCTTAGTCTATCCATCCTTCTGACGGTGATATGATGATCTAAAAGATAAATCTATTCCCATCTTCTTCCATAGTGTCCTCCATAAATGACAAACAAATTTGGTATCCCTATCTGAAACAATACTATTGGGTAAACGATGAAGTCGAACAACTTCTTTAAAAAACAGATTTGCAATGTGTGTTGCATCACTGGTTTCTGACATGGAATGAAATGTGCCATTTTTTATAATCTATCGACTACAACGAATATGGAATCACAATGTCTCTGTGTCCTCGGTAGTCCTAACACAAAATCCATGCTTACCACATCCCATGGCCTCTCTGGTACTAGAAATGGTTGATACAATCTTGTATTTTGTCTTTTCCCCTTTGCATGCTAGAAAATTCAACATCCGTTGACAAATTTATTGACATGTGTCCTCATACCTAGCCAATAATATAAATTGTTCAGTTGCACAAACGTTTTGTCATGGTTGAAATGTCCATCCAATCCCCCACTATGTTTTTCCTTTACAAGGTTTTCTCTCATAAAGCTCTTCGGGATACACAAATGATTCCCTCTAAATAACGGTCCATCCTGAATTAAATATTCAATCCATTGGCTTCTATCTCTCAGAACTGGATTCTCACATGCTTCATAAGCATCCTTGAAATCTGAATCATCTCTGGACATATCCTTAAAGCTATCAAAACCTAAGGTCTTCACATGAAACTCCTGCATAATCAAACATTTCTTGCTCAATGCATAAACAACCTTGTTAATAGTTCCAGAAATGTGCTTTATAACAAAAGTAAAGTTATGCATAAATTCAACCCATTTTGCATGTTTCTGGTTCAGTTTCTTCTGTTTGGTTATAAACTATAAGGCATGGTTTCTTCTATACAAAACGAACTCCTTCGGAACCAAGTAGTGCCTCCATTTCTTCAGTGCTTGTATGATTGCATAAAACTCTTTATCATACGTGGAATATTTCATCTTGGTATCGTTCAGCTTCTCACTGAAGTATGAAATTGGTCTATTGTCCTGACTTAAGATTTCTCCAACCACAAATCCACTTGCATCACATCTGACTTGAAATGTTTTACTGAGATATGGCAAAACCATAACTGCCTGTTTGATTATCTTCTCCTTTAACAACCTGAAACTCATTTCTTCTTCCTCTATCCAATGAAAAGATTTATGTTTTTTCTTGACTATGTCCATCATTGGTGCACTAATACCACTAAATTTTTTTATGAACTTCCTGTAAAAATTGGCTAGTCCATGGAAGCTTCTGACTTCAAAGATATTCCTCAGCGATGGCCATTCTTTGATTGATTTTACCTTCTCAGGATCCATCTTTAACATTTTCAAAGAGATTACAATACCCAAATAAATTAGTTTTGTCTTCATGAAAGATGATTTCTTCAGATTTATCATCAACGTTTCTTGCTTCAACCTCCTCATCACTAGAGTTAAATGTCTCAAATGCTCTCCCTTGGTCTTACTGAAGATTAGTATATCATCAAGATACACAATTACAAATTTTCCAATGAAATCTTTCAAGAATTCGTTCATTAATCTCATAAAAGTACTTGGCACATTTGTCAAGCCAAACGACATGACAAGCCATTCATACATCCCTTCATTCATCTTGAATGTTGACTTCCATTCATCACCTTCCCTCATCCTAATCTGATGATATCTTCTCTTCAAATCATTTAAAAAAAAAAACTTTTCCCCACTCAAGCAATCCATCAAGTCATCCATCCTGGGTAAAGGAAATATATACCTGATGGTGATTTTGTTTATATCCCTCGAGTCTGTACACATCCTCCATCCACCATCCTTCTTGGGAATTAACATTGCTGGTACAACACATGGACTCAAGATTTCCCTAATCAACCCTTTGTCCATCAAATCTTGGATTTGCTTCTTGACCTCTTCATTCTCCTACGGCGTCAATCCATACGCTGCTTTGTTTGGTAAACTAGCTCCTGGTATAAGGTCAATGTGATGGCTTATACCTCTGATGGGAGGAAACAAACAAGGAAAATCGTCCACCACTATATCAGCAAAATTCTCCAGCAGTTCCTGAATTTCCTCTGGTAGATCATCTATTGAGGTACTGGTCAAGATGACTCTAGGTTTTCTTACCACAACAAACTGCATGTCTTGATATTTCTTGACTTCATCCAAAAGTTCCTTCATACTCATGAGAATTATAGTATTGCTTGCTTCTTATTTCAGCTTCTTGTCTTCAATTGGCATCAACATATGCGTCCTACCATTCTTTTCCAAGGTATAGGTTTTTTTTCTTCCATCATGAACAATATTTCTGTCATATTTCCACAGTCTCCCCAACAAAATATGACAGACATCCATGGGAATAACATCACATAATATCTCATCTCTATAACCACCTATCTTAAATTCAACTAAACATTGTTTAGTGACTGTTACCTGATGTCCCTTTTGCAACCATGAAACCTTATATGGGCTTGGATGTGCAACTGTCTCCAATTCCAACTTTTCCACCATCTCCGTGGATACTAGATTTTCCGTGCTTCCACTATCAGCTATTACCTTGCATACCCTATCCTTGGTTTTGCAAGTAGTCCTAAACAAATTGTTGCTCTGGACTGGATTCTCCATCTCTATTTCTAGCTTCAAGATAATTTTCCTCATCATTAAGGATCTTTTTCCTTCTGCATATTCTTCCTCAACATTTATCCTTTGCTCTTATGAAATGTTATCTTCTCCTCCTCCATCTCTTTTTCTATCAGAACATTCCCATGATTTGTGCCCAATCTTTCCATAGAAAAAACACTTTATTTCACCTCCTTTGCTTCTTCCTCTTCCTCTTGCTCGCGGAAAAGTGTTCCTGTTGACATATTGTCTTCCTTGTGAACTTCCTCCCCTTTCTGGGTGGTTATGAGGTTTCTTCTCTTCATCCTTGGTCTTATGTACTCTGTCTTGGGCAACTTCTTTGCCTCTTCTCTAACTTCTACCTCTGCCCCTTTTACCTTTCTTTCAGGCCAATTTCTCTTCATCTTTCAGAGCAATATGATAAGAATCTTCTACATTCTTGATTGTAACCATGCTCATCTCATCTTGAATCTCATATCTTAGGTCGTTCATATATCTGGCGACCTTTTCATAATCACTCTCACAGTGACTAGCTCTAATGTTTATCTTGTAAAACTCCTCAATGTATTCCTTCACTGTCATCCCTTTTTGTTTCAAATTCTGCATTCTTCGTAACAGATTGATTTGGTAATCTCTGGGTATGAATTTGGCTTTTATCTTTTCTACCATTCTATCCCATCTTTTGATTCTTTGTTTGTCTTTGCAACACCTATCAGCCTGTAGTTCATCCCACCACAATGTTGCATGCCCTTTCAGTCTAGTGACAACATGCTTTACTTTCTTTTCCTCTTCGATATCTTCATAATTGAAATATTTATTGAGAGCTCTAAACCAATCTAATAGCTCCTCAACGTATAATTTTCCTTCGTACATCGGGATGTCCATTTTTTCTCTGGCACCGATTCTTGCAACAACCTTGAATAGACGTTCTCCTGCAACATCTTTGGCTACAAATTATTCTCTGACTCCTTCATTTTCACTTTCGACCTCACTAATATCTCCAGTATCAGGTGTTCACCTTTGTGTTGTCTCCATAGCATCCAATCGAGCACGAAGTTCTCTCATTTCCCTTTCCACAGCTGGATTGGGAATATCTCTCTCTTGACGTCTTCTTGTAAACATTATTTCAATTTGTCCTTACAAAATTCAAATCACAATTGTTCCATGTCTTCCCTCTACAGAAAACAAAATTTGTTAGCTCTTATACCACCTAACGCAGACCCCCACCTCAACAGGGTTCGCTTGACCTCCCGACCTATGGATCTTCAGTTTCCTTTGAGACAAAATGACTCTTTGATTCCCAGCTAGAATATTCAACACATATAACCACAGGTCCTTTTCTACAGTCCACCTGCGTAAACATGCACTAGACGCGAGCCTCCACTCCACGTGACCACTACCGCGACCACACGCTTAACCCAAAAAGGGCATGTCGCATTTTGCAATGTCGGGACTTCCATTACAAGGCACCCTGACTCTTTCAAGTCCCAAAATTCTGAAATGGGCTAACGGTCTCTAGCTCCTCCCTTAACTCTTGAATGATGTGACCCTCAGCTGCAACCTAGGGCCCAAATTTTGGCGCATCGAGATTTTGCGTATCAGGTATTTGCGATGTAGCTTTCTCCCTTCGCTCGATATCCGAAATCGCGATATTTCTCTGCCACAGATCAATGATCCAAAACCTTCGATGATCTAACGGTCCAGATTATGTCAAGATTTCACGTATCGCGACTTCTAGGTAGTTGTTTCCTCTACACTTCTGACTCCCGAAATGATGAAACTTCAAAGCGCGAAATCAACGACTCTCGCTCCTCTAGATCTAATGACTACTATCCCTTCTGAGCTTATGATTATTGAAAGACTCTATCTTTTATCCTCCCTGCAACTCCATTGGGTATAACGGTCAACGGATATCAACATTTCTCCCTCCGAGAGTTTCCACCGTCCGTTCAAGTTCTCGATGTTCCTGGCCAAATAACTCGACGTCTTTCCTCCTGAGATTGATTTCTGCGAGGTGAATCCAAACCTCTTACTTCCTTCAAAATATTCGAAGTCTCTATCCCTCCTGATCTTGGTTCTTGCTACAAACTCAAGTATTCTAGGGAATTCCCGTGTGCACTCCTTGCGACATTCACGATAATCACTGATTATTTGATGTCTTCCACCTCTGTGCATTCCTTGCGATAGAAATCCTTCCACCACTCACTTGGGTTGGAAAAGTCTAAGACTTCAATCGGCATATGCAAACCTTTCACGACTCTATGCTATACTTGCACTTCTATTGGTATAAGAACAACGATATCCCTCTTGAGCTTTTTTGAGATAAACTCAGAATCTCATCAATGCACTCCTTGCAAGAATTCTCAAGAAGAGAAACAATTGAAACTTACACTCTCCCTCTCACAGACTTCATACATTCAAAATGAAATCGAATATACACACACAACATTGAAACAAATGCAAACAAAGTATATAATCAAACTGTAAACATACCATTCAATAGATGTAAACAGTGACCATAAAAACACCATGAAATTGGATCAAAGCATTCTTATATTAATTTAAGTGCGTCTGTACATGGATTCAACAACGAAAACTATCTGCTATACAACTTCTACAATCTCTGTTCTTCTTTGCTCTCCCATCCTCTCTTGCTCTACAACTTCTAACTACTATGAGAATAATGATACAATACAATACATACAAGGGAGCTTTCTTGAGTTTTCCCTCCTACAACCTCAAGCTATCTAATCAAATTAAATCCTACATATACTTTACATTCATTACATTAAATGCCTACAACCGACATATGAGAGAAAACGCTCAAGATGTGTGTTACAATCCCCAAAACATTTAAGGGAAATTACATCCTTCGAACTATTACATAAATGTTCCATCTTTTAAAATTCAAAAAATCTTCAAAATGTGTGTTGGTGGATATCCAGTTGTCCTCCACTTGTGCTTTCTTGCGATGCTCCTACATCAAATTTTCTCAATCCATAAAGCTACACTATTTTCTTATTAGGGTCTCTTTGGCACAAGTGACTAGGAATATCACTACTGGGAACTCAAGGGAACTCACTACGAAGAAAGCTAAAAGGATAATATCTAACATAAACCTTTCAAGTGTAGTGAAAATCACAGAGGATTTCACTCTTCGGGCATGAAAACCTAGTTCTTCTGCAATACAACTCACACCAAAGTTCACTCTTCAGACCTAACAACTTGGATCTTCTGCATTGCAACTAACACTAGATTTCACTCTTTAGGCCTGACAACCTAGTTCTTTGATACTAAAAATCCCACATACGAGTTCACTCTTCAGGCCTGACAACCTAGTTCTTCTGCATACCTAACAACTTGCTTCTTCTACAAGCCTTACAACTTGCTTCTTTTAGTTTTCCCCAAAAATATTCTTGGTACATGTCTTTCATTCTTTAGTTGTTCCTATAGAAACCATTAAGAAATAATACCCATTATACCCATTATCATGTAATAATCGTCTTATTCAAAGGAGTTTTCAACTCAAAAATATAAACAATTATTCAACATAAGTCTACAAATGTAAGCCAATTCTCATCTGTATGGCTATCTTCACAAAGGTTCCATGGGAAATAATTCAGATCACTATTATTTTCTGACACACCCACATGATTCCAACTACCATTCCATATGAATTATTAAGTTACCTCTTCATTGCTATACTCACCCTCTAGGCTCAAGCATCTCCTTCTCTTTTGCAAAATCCCTTGGGTGACCCATCTTTCCAAGGCTTTCATATGCAATGAGAGTGCCATCATACTACCAGACTCCCACTAGAAAATCTATAACCTGTGGAAATCATAGGGTTCCAATGTCCTAAAAGTATCCTTCTTCCTAATATTTCCTAGATTCAATAGCTATTATCTCATATGTACACACATACAATCATCATGAGATATAAATATAATAATGTTCAATTAGTAATTTTCAAAAAACAAATTATATAGGAAAACATAATTTCCCAAACATGATTTTTTTGCTCATTATGTTTGGATTTTGAAGCAATAGGCATCGGTATTCCTTATGGGCTTACACCAATTCCATATCCAAGACCATTTTCCTACAATTTCCTCAACTTTCATTCAACCAAATCAATTGTCAATATTCATGTACATTATCATGTCATTGCAGCATTTGCAATAATTCCATGAAGTGATTTCATAATTATATTACTCTAAAATTCAATCACTTCCAACTATTATTCATATTAAATGGAATGAAACTACCATTTATTTCATATGCATTATCTATCATACCAAGATTTTCATAATACAGTCAAACTTTACCAATAAATAAAACCAATCTGCCAATATCCATGGCCACATCTACACAATAGATCCTTGCATTGGATGATCCAAAAATCCTTGGATGTTAAATTATTTCTTAAGTATACATAAACATCCAACTTGATTCGAAAAATATGATCGTCTCGACTATCTGTAAAATAACATATGAATTTACTTGCTTATCCAAAACTTCATTAATGATAAATAATTTGTGATAAACTAAGTGAAATAGAAACAACAAGAACAAGGAAGGTTACACAAGTTGATAATGGATTTCACCATCTTGGGCTACGTCTTTGGGTTTTCTTCCAAATGAGAGACTGCTCTATTAATGCTCAAATGTTTGATACAATAATACCTATACTTGTGTTTTTAACATTGCCCTTATAAACTATTGCTCAAACTCAAAAATAAAGGTCATCATTGAATTCCTCTCGAAATTTTGAGAGAAATGAGTATAAACACCCTATATTTTCCTCAAGGAACTCTATGGCATGCAAAATGATGCACAAACAAAATATTAACACCTCCTAGCACAAAGTTCGATGCAACCTATCTACAATTTGACATGCATTTTCATGTCCCATGCGTTGGTTCGGGTGCTGGTATAAATAGGGGAGGTCAAGGGTCGAACCCTCCCGATTCTTATATGTTTGCATGGGAATTTATTACACCTTAAAAGTAATATTCTCGAAGGCATTTAACGAGAACCATATACAACATATTGGTAAAGTGGTTGGGTCGTTGGCTTGGAGATCATGGGGTCGACCCCAACCATCGCACCCTTATTTGGTATATATAATTTAATACCAAGTTTTATCCAAATGGATATTGGTGGCCACCCACCTTTTCCAACTGGCTCAAAATAGTTTTCTGGCAATTTTGGTAATTTACTATTTTTAGCATTTTTTCGGGTCCTGAACTTCTGGAGCCATTTTGAGGCCACAGATGAAGTTTTTTTGGGTATCTTCTGATCCAAAAATTTCATTGTGAGAATTTCATCAATGGTTGTATTCCTCGGATAGATCTTTCCAATGGGCTATCGTACGCCTAAAACGAAGATTGTATGCAAAAGTTACAACCTCGGGAAGTTGATGTACCGACTTACCCAAATGGGGCCCACATGAATTTTGGCACTTCATCTCCTAGGGTTAGGTTTTTGGATGTCTAGGGTTTTTGACACTCCTGTTTATTGTAAAAAGGCCTTCGGAGCCTCATTGTAATCATCTTCTTGCAAATGCGAGTAGCCGTCACATCTCTTCTCAGAGTTAAGTTGCCACCATTCTAGCAAGTCTTTCACTTTGTATTTTTACAGTCTCTGTACATTTCTTTCATTAATAGAAATCGTGTATTACTATCTCTGTGTTTATGGTTTCATCTTTGATACATTTTTGTTATATTATTGGATATCCATGATATCTCTCTTCATTTCTTTATTATATCTCCTCTCTCATTTCATGTCGAAAATAATGTGGATCAAAGTTAAATATAACAAATTTCGTTGGAATATTTAATGAATCCAGTAGTGGAGTTGGTTGAGTTTGTTGTTTCATCCGTCAATGTTCATGGGTTCAAGTCTTGTCGAGATGCAACAAATTTTTGGATAAGGCCAAATTGTGAAAATATGTAGTGCCATGTGGCACCATCCCATTGGTCCACATGTCATGCTCTTACTGGCCACCTATTATACAATCTGTCAAACAATTGGCTTAGGTTGATGGGTAGTTGGTATGGATTGTTGGTTTTTATTGATGTCAACCATTGGAGAGTGATATTGTAGATTGATGTCAACCCTTAGTGATTGATGTCAACCCTTGGAGAAATTCTGGTAGCGAATTCTGGTAGCACAAAGGTTTGGGTAATGGACCCAAGGTTGTTTCATGTATAATGGTATGAGTTTTAATATATTTTAATGTAATACTATTATATATGGATAGTAAATTTCATTCCATTTCCGGTGGTATGTGGAATGTCACATAACTCCTCACGGTTAGAGAGTTATGGCCATGAGAAGTTGGACAACCTGGGTTTGGGTAATGGACCCAAGTTTGTTTGATGGATAATGGTATGCATTTTGATATATTTGTAGGTAATACTATTCTATATGGATATTACATGTCAT
>JASDQU010241189.1:22081-33969 GCA_032191745.1 Picea mariana
AATTTAATGGAGAAATTAGAAGTGGGTTAACCCTAAAATAAGGAAAGTGGGCAAAGTGACCTAGAAGATGTTTTTAAGGAAGCTACTTGGAGAGTATAAATAAGAGGCAAGGCTCTCTCATTTTAAATAACACTTGAGCATATTGAATATATATATATTTATGAGGTAACCAAAGGATATCTAAGCTGAATTTCTAAGGGCAGGTGAAGAAAGGTAGGTCAGAATTCAAAGAAGGATAAATTATTTTGATGATGCTTTCTAAGGTATGTTATTTACAGGTCATCTCACATTTTCACAATAACGTTTTTTATAGAATGATTCAGACCATGAATTTTCTATGCCATTGAGAAAACATATCCAAGTATATGTGGTAAAAAATTTATCTTGTGGGTCATTGTATTTTTATAGTTACACTCCATGGAAAATAGGGTTTGCGGCTAGTCCCGAAACTAGTCTAAAACAGGTGTTTCGGGTAAAAACGTCATAAATTATTCATAACAGATCCAAATTCAGTAATACAAATTATTTTGGTTATATTACATTCTTTAGTATGTTTTGTAACACTTTCAAGTTGATTCAACAAATATTACATGCGGAGCATACTCTACAAGTTATTTCTCTAGAATAAGCTAGAATTCAACAAGGTATGCCATTCTTTCTATAACTCCTTTTCTGAGAGGTTCCAAGAAGTGACACCTTGAAGAATTGCATAAACAAACTGAAGAAAATTGTGTATCATTTTCAAATATTTATTCATTACAAGTACAAAGTTATGATTATTTCAACTTAGTGTTGTTGACTAATCCAAAACTAGTCATGTGAGACTAAAGAAAAGTTTGATGAAAATGATAGTCTCTTGTTGTTAAAGTTAAGGAAGGTTTCAAGGTATGTGATCATATACACCAGGTCTATTACAGAGTTACAAATTATATTTGGATGATGAAATTGATGAAGGAATTTGGTTGAGGTACATGTCGGGTACATGTTTGAGACAAGTAGTTGATGAGTTGGCACATGCATGAGGTGTATAGTTACTGATGTTGGTACATATTGATGAGTCATAGTTGATGAGTAGTTAATACATGATTGGTGCGTACTTGGTACATGGTTGGAGGCACTTGTTAGTAGTATTGTTGACACATGGTTTATGGATGATGTAGCATACTTTTATTATTAGAAAAACATATTGATCTTGGTGATGATTATGAGTTGTTGTGTTGTACTTGGTTGATGCAAATATTTGAGAGTTGTCATGGTGATTGATCTTGGCGAGTATATATGATTTGGTTGATAACATTGATGAGGCAGGTTGTTGTGTTAGGTTTTTTGGACAAGTTGTTGTGACAGGTTGTTGTGACAAATTATTTGTACAGGTTTGGTGCATGGTTGATGCACTTGTTCATGGTACAGGTTGAGGTATAGGTTGGTGTATGGTTGATGCACTTGTTTATGGTATAGGTTGATTACAGGTTGTTTGGTATAGGTTGGTGCATGGTTGATGCAATTGTTTATGGTACAGATTGATTATAGGTTGAGGTATAGTTTGATGCATGGTTGATGCATGGTTCAGGTTATTGTTATAGGTTATTTGGTGTAGGTTGATTGGTACAGGTTTACAACAGTATATCTCACAGTGATAGTGTGATAGTGGTTCCATAATTCTACTTATACGTCAGGGTGGTTGGGCGGGGCAAGGATAGGTGGTTATAGCCACTTTCCGGTTGTATACATAGAACATAGTGGTTTGTATCCTCCTTCTGGTTGTAGCCAGATAATTGGGGAGTTGGAGCTTATTAGCCCTTGGTTATGGAAGTATGCGAAGATCAAGGAAGAAAAGGGAGAATGTGAACTTTGTGGAAGACACAGTGACTATTAGTGGGTCGAAGTGAGAAAAAGAGTAGAAAAGATGGAGCGAAGCAAGCCGTTGGACGAGGAGATTGGGGATGATATATATGCAAGAAAAAAGGATCGTGGACAACTCGGCAAGTGGAAAAAGGCACCGTTGGATGCTTTGGAGCTTCGCGTGAGAAGGAAGGAAAGACATGCTGGCAAAGACATGAAAATACGGTTCAAGTTGACCTAGGGTTTTAGACACCTAGGGTTTTGGTATCTAGGGTTTTGGACACTTAGGCTTCGGCCTAAGGATGTTGATGAGATATTGTAATGGATAAATAGAGTTCTAAAGGACCTGAGATAGTTTGGTGTTATGATTATTTTTGTTGTCTTTGTCTTTGTGTGATCAAGTGAGTAGTAGTGTGTGAAAAAGACGTTTTGAATACGAGAGCCTTCTGGTATTGTAAGATCTTTATCTAGGTGCAAAGATCAACCCTACATCTGGGTGTGCAGGGAGGGGAGAGAAAGAGAGAAGAAGAAAGAAGATATGCTAGCTAAGAGCGCAGATAAGAACTATATGCTTTACCTTAATATATTATAGCATATTTCTATGGACGTAGCCCTAGAGAGAGGGTGAACCACGTATATTTTGTGTTGTGTGTGATTGGTATTTTATCTCTGTCATTGATATACTATGATTGCATTATTGTTTTAGATCTGATAAGTAGATGTGTAGAGTAGATCCAATCTGATAAGTGATATATAAATGTTGTGTTGTTATTGTGTTAGATTCACTTCATATTCCCTTTGGTTGTAGACATATTTGTCCTACAACCCTCTCATAACTACTTCGGGTGAGACTGCATCTGCTTCGTAGGTGTTGCCGAAAGGGCCAGTAGCTAGGGATTTTTGGTGAACTCTTGGAGGTGAACCCTGTGTCTTCCCCTGTGCCAACAAATGGTTCCATTGCTGGGACATAAATCTTCTTGAGGGAATGTCAAGGTGGTTTCCATCAAAGACAGAGACTCAAAAGTGGATAGAGGATCAAGAAAAGGACTTTGTTGAAGCCCAGAACAAGAACCCTAATCTTAGTACAGAGGATTGGTTGGAGAAATATATCTTTACTGATATACACAAAATTTTCTTTGGACGAATCCATCAGGAGCTATACGAGTGGTTAGCTAGATTAGCAGATACCCAATTCGAGATCCAATCTAGACCTCCTCTGGTTTGGACGTTGGAGTTGATCAAGAAGGTCAAAGGAGTTGATAATGTCATATCACAAGCATTAGATCATTGGTTTGATAGAACCATTGGAGGGTACATCACAGAGTTTGTCGTTGACATAATAGAATCATACAACCAAGCTGAGAGATACTTCTTCAAGGGACATAGAGGAAAATTTTTGCAATTCCTGAAGTTGAGACTCAAGATGCTATTGCATGAGAAGAACATCTTGAAGATACAGTAGATTGGTTGGATCTAGAAAGGCTAATGTTCAAGAATTCGGACAATGACAATGACATAAAAGTTGGACATGCGCACAGGGGGAGAGTGTTCCGAGAAGTTCACCTTGCAAATTTGTTTAAGTAGAACTACGGGAAGGAGGGTTTCTACAGTGGAGAAGAGGTAGAACTGACAGATGAAGAACATTCAGAACCCTCTAAGGCAAAGGAAGGAAAATCTAAAGAGCTTCGTCGAGGAGAACTTGAAACCTCAAAAACTGCACAGACCATCGAAGCAAGTACTGTTATCCCTCCTATTGATTCAGTAGTATTAAGCAACCAAAGTAATCCCAGTCACCAGAGTGTCTAGAGCACTATCAATAGTAGTCCACCACATATTCAGTCAGGAACCCTAGGAAGATCTATGGCATATGAGATGAGGCTTCCTATATTTAGGGGAGATGGATCTGAAGATCCTGATTAACACTAGTGCCTATGTGAAGCTATATGGAATATTAAAAATGTCATTGATGAAGCTGTCAAAAGAACCCAGTTTAGTACCACTCCATGGGATCGCGCACTAAGTTGGTACATGAGGCTTGTTCAAGGACTTGCACAACCTAAGATACTGAATCAGATTAAGAATGCATTGATTACAGAGTTCAAGAAACCCAATTTGGGGTCACAATGTATCACAAAGTTGAAAGAGATCAAGAAGAAGGTGGTCGAACCTATTTGGGAATTTGATCAGAGATTCAAAACCTTAATAGGTTGATTGAATTTTTAGATCCCAGATGAACAAAACAAAGAATGGTTCATTGTTGCCCTCTTATCACACATCAGAGTTCCCCTGATGCAATAGAAGATTGCTTCGTAGTTTGAGGCACTGGAGATCACCATGAAGTTAGAATCATCCCTATGGGAGAATCCATCTCACGTATGAGTCAGATCTTGAGTCGGTTGACTAGTTTGTCTCTGCAGGTTGAAGATATGAAGAAAGACAAGGGAAAAGATAAAAGAGAATACATATGGTGTGTCAGATGTAGATCAGAAGACCATGACAAGGAAAATTGTCCCCTATTTAATGAATACTTGTCTTCTAGAGATCTGAGCCCTTTGAAGCAACTCACCCTACCTTGGTGCGAGGTATGCAAAAATAGACATCACCCTGGTGAGTGATACTACATGCAAAAGTATGTTCAGACACCTAAAAATTTTTACTATACATTTTGTAAGCCGTAGGACATGATGATAGGAATTTTAGGGCTTATGATCTCATGCATGAAAGTTCGAGAGACATATATAAGATTCAAGGTGAAGTACAACAAGAAGGAAACACTACGCAGTATAACTCTCCTGGGAGAGGAAAATTCAATCCTTGCGGTGGATTCAGAGGAAGAGGAAGAGGAGGAGGAATGGGTCGAGGCCAAGGAAAAATCATCTATTATAACTACGCACAAACATGACACCTTGAAAGGGATTGTCAGAACCCTTGTACTACTTGTAACTACTAAAGCTCGTTTGAACATGTTATAGAAGATTGTCCTGTGCTTCTANATGAGCCTCATGGAGAATACCCTAGATTTGTTTTTATAACCAAAGGAGGCACTATTACAGGAGATGACAGAATGACCCAAGGGAAGACTATAGAAGATTCAGGAATTAGGAAAGCTATAGAGAAAACCCACACCTTTGAAGCAAAGAAAGAAAGACAAATATTTGAGGAAGCCAGAAAAGAATTCAGAGGAGACCAAGGCTCTTCATCAAAGACAAGACCAAAAGTGAGAGAATATGGAATGACTCTAGAATTTGATCGGTCTGCTTCGCCAAAAGAAGGAAAATAGGTAAGCAAGCTCATGGAATTTTTATATACTTGTATTAAGTTGATACAGGATGAAAGCGTCGTACAAGAGTTACAAAATTTAATCAGAAAATATGATCTAGAAAAGATAGACCCCTTACTGAATAGGGAATTACACCAAATCGGTAAGAAGAGAAGGACAAATAAGGAATTACATTTGAATGCTCAAATAGGAGAGTATGAGATAGATTATGCAGTCCTCGACTTAGGGTCGGAGGTCAATGTCATGACAAAGCACTTAGCAAACCTGGGCACTGATGGGAAAACCAAAGTTGATCTATTCCCCTATCAAGCTTAGGATGTCTAATCAACAATATGTAAGCCCTTTTGGCAGATTAGAACATGTCCATGTGGACATCGACGGAGAAAGAACATTTGCAGATTTTGAGGTAATTGAAATAGTTGATGATAGTTGTCCTTACCCCGCGATGTTAGGAATTGATTGGGCTTTCAATAATTCCACTGTGGTTGATTTAAAGAAAAGACGTATGACTTTTGAAAGAGATGGCCTTAGGTTCATTGCACCTTTAGATCCAGATGAAGGTCAGTGATACACATAACCTATCAGAGAAGAAGACCATGCATATGCACTAGAAAATATATACAAGCTAACAGCCAGATAGAAGGATTACATTAATCCTATAGCCGATGGGAACTTAAGCTGGTGAAGTGACAGTGCATGTTCATAAGACTCAAAAGAAGCATTGGAGAACTTGTAGAATAAGATGTATGAAGTATCTACAAGAATATGTGCTATATTAACCAGAGAAGTCCGCTGGATTGGCACAACAGTAAGCAACTTACCCACCTTTGATGGTCTGAATCCTCTGGAAACCTTCTTGTCTAACTTTGAAGGGAGTGTACCAATGCAACAAACATTGTTGGCGATGGATGAGGCCCTGATAGAAACCCCAACAAGATGGTGGGGGGCACACAAAAGTAACATTACGGATTGGATACAATGTTGTACCTTGATGACAGCTCGGTTCTGAGCACAAGTAGAAGGATGCGAAGTTTGGTACACAGATCGAAGCTGCCCAAAGGACCATGTGTGAATCTTTGAGGAAGGATGGAGCAAAATTCCTCAAGAACAATGGGTACGCAAATTTATCAACACACTGGACACAACACCTATCAAATGGTACCTTCAAGCAGAGCTGTGCCTCATCACTACAGAATGGAAAGGTATGAATTAGAATTTTGTAACTACCTTCTTATTTGAAATTCAATATCCCTCAATAGATCAAGCATTACAGATTGTGAGACATAAAATATTCAAGGAGGCATCTAGCCTTCCTTTGGAACAAGAAGAGGATGAATGGACTGTGCCTCTCCAGAAACTACAAGGCTGTTACGACATTAATGCTGATGAAGACGATGATCCGAGGAAGGTGAACATCGCATAAATAGAAGGCTAGAGAGATGTAGAAGGACCAAGAGTTGAGATACCATTTATTGGACAACCAATCAAGATTAATAAGGTCAATACTGGAACAGAGAAGACACCAATGTTTGCAAATGTTGGAGATTATTGAGATGTTGCCACCATTGAAAAAATTACAGAGTTACTGCATGAATATCAGGACTTGTTTCCAACCAAGTTCACTGATATGAAGGGAATTAAAGGACCTATGGGAGAGATGAGGATCCCTCTGAAGCCAGATGCAAGACCATTCAAACAGAGACCTTACAGATTAAACCCTAAATATAAGGAAAAAGTGAAGATTGAGATCGACAGAATGATGGAAGAAGGAATCATAGAACTTGTTGAAGAGTCAGAGTGGATTAGCCCTATGGTGGTACAAGAAAATAAGATAGGAGAAATCATGATATACATAGATATCAAGAAGCTGAATGATGCTTGTTTACATGATCCCTTCCCTACACCATTCACTGACAAGTGTTACATAATGTGGGAGGCTAGGAAGTATATTCTTTTACAGATGGATTTTCAGGATACCATCAGATCTGGATTGCCAAGGAAGATCACCATAAGACCACATTTGCAACAGAATGGGGATCCTACCAATCCACATTAATGCCATTCAGATTGAAGAATTTCCCAGCCATCTTTTCCAGGGTGGTGGTCGAAGCATTCAAGGAATTTTTGCATAAATTTTTAGAAGCATATTTTGATGATTGGACTGTTTTTAGTTTATTAAAGAATCATATTGAATGTCTAAGGCTATTGTTGGATAAATGGAGGTAGTGCCAAATTTCCTTGAACTCGAATAAATGCATTTTCTCTTCACCATTTGGAGTTATGTTAGGACATATTGTATGTAAGCAAGGATTTCTAGTAGATCCATCCAAGATCGTCATTATAGTTGATCTACCCGCCCCTACGATAGTCAAACAACTGAGCACTGCGTTGGGACACACAGGCTACTACAGAAAGTTCATTAAGGGCTATGCTCATATTACAACACCCATGGAGAAGCTGTTGAAGAAGGATTGTCACTTTAGTTGGACAAAAGAATGCCAACAAAGCTTCGACACACTGAAACAGAAAATGGTTACTGTGCCCATTCTGGTTTTCCCATATTGGACCAAGGAGTTTCACGTGCATGTCGATGCATCTTCCATTGCTTTAGGAGTTGTGTTAGCACAACTGGGAACATGATATATTGACCACCTATTAGCCTTTGCTAGCAGAAAGCTATCAACTGTTGAGATTAATTAGACCACCACTGAGCGAGAAGGGTTGGCCATGGTATATGCATTGTATAAATTTCACCACTACTTGTTGGGAGGACACTTTAAAATGTTTATTGATCACTTCATGCTGAAATACCTATTCAACAAGCCAATGTTGGGGGAAAGGATATGCAAATGGCTTCTACTATTTCAGGAATATGATTTTGAGATCATAGTAAAGCCAGGGAGAATGAACAAAGGTCCTAATCACTTGTCAAGGTTGGAACATGGCAAAGAGCTGACCAGTTTGGAGGATACACTATCGGATGCATAGATATTGATCATTAGAAATATTGATGACCACTTCATAGAGATAGTCCAGTTCCTATCAATAGGAATGGCACCTAGTGGGTACACAATTCCTCAGAAGAAACAGCTAGTAGTGCGTGCTGCAGACTTCTCACTTATAGCCAGACATCTATACAAGATGGGACCTATGAGATATTGAGAAATTATTTTATGGAGGGAGAACGAACATTAATCCTTGTAGAATCTCATGAAGGAATCGCAGGAGGACATTACGTAGGAAAAGAAACTGTGCAGAAGGTTCTTAGAGATGACCTTTGGTGGCCTACCTTACACAAAGATGCTAAAGACTATTCCAGAGCCTGCGATGTATGCCAAAGAGTTGGGAAACCATCCATAAGAGATGAAATTCCATAGGCAACACAACTGACCCTACAAGCATTTGAGAAATGGGCCATTGACTTTGTTGGACCTATAAACCCACCAGGAAAGTGTACAGGAGCAAGGTACATAATTACAACAACGGAGTACTTAAACAGATGGGCCGAAGCAAGAGCAGTTAAGGAATGTAGTGCAACTACAGATGTGTGCTTCATATTTGATGACATCATAACCAGGTTTGGATGCCCAAAGATCCTTATGAGTGATCAAGGAACACATTTCATCAATAAGACAGTTGAATCCCTTACTGAAGAATTTGCAGACCACCATTAGAAGAGAACGATGTACCATCCACAAGAAAATGGGATAGTTGAAGCATTCAACAAGATCTTGGAGACAATGCTCATGAAGATTTGCAGTGTGAACAAGGATGATTTGGATATGAGAGTACCAGCAGTAATTTGGGCCTATAGAACCACTTGCAAGAAGCTGACAATGCAGATACCTTTTAAGTTGGTATATGGTCTTGAAGTTGTTGTTCCAATGGAATATTTGGTACCAAGCCTAAGAATTGTTTCCTTTACAGATATGGATGATTCTAGAACTGTTCAAGAGAGGCTTGCACAGTTGGTTGAATTGGAGGAAGACAGATTTATTACAGGATTCCATCATCAGGTACAGATGGAAAGAGAGAGGACCTACCATGATAGGCACATTAGAAAGAAGACATTTAAACAAGGTGATCTAGTATTGGTATATGAAAACAAGTTCATAAAACATCCTGGGAAGTTCATAACACATTGGATAGGGCCATATGAGATCACTTATTTTATAGAGGGAGGAGTTGTGCAATTGAAAATGTTGAATGGAGAATGGAAGGAAGGTTTAGTGAATGGGAGCCGACTGAATTTGTACTATTACAACCAGCTGCCGTGCAACTCTCAGTAAAAACATGAAGAAAAGGGTATATGTACAAGGTGAAGTTGAAACTGGGTACTAGACACAAAAAATATAGTTTTCACAAGGGAAAAAGAGGAGGCATTGAGAAGAAAGTAGAGGCTGCACTGTGCAGTATGGAGTCGAAGTAAAATAGGAAGCTCAGATCTGAAGTTCCTCAAGACAAGTAACAGGTGAGTGTTGGGGGCCTATTCGCCCTTGGTTATGGAAGTATGCAAAGATCAAGGAATAAAAGGGACAATACGAACTTCGCGGAAGACACGGTGATTGTTACTGGGTCAAAGTGAGAAAAAGAGAAGAAAAGATGGAGAGCAGCAATTCGTTGGACGAGGAGATCGGGGATGACAAATAATAAAGAAAGAATGATCGTGGACAACTCAGCAAGTGAAAAAATCCACCGTTGGATGCTTTGGAGCACCGCGCGATAAGGAAGGAAAGACAGGCTGGCGAAGCCCTGAAAATACAGGTCAAGTTGACCTAGGGTTTTAGACACCTAGGATTTTGGTATCTAGGGTTTTGGACACTTAGGTTTTGGCCTAAGGATCTCACTGAGTTATTGTAATGCATAAATAGAGGTCTAAAGGACCTGGGATGGTTTGGTGTTATGATTATTGTTGTTTTCTTTGTCATTGTGTGATCAAGCGAGTAGTAGTGTGTGAGAAAGAAGTGTTGAGTACAAGAGCCTTCTCATATTGTAAGATCTTCAGATGGGTGCAAATATCATCCCTGCAGCTGGGTGCGCAGGGAGGGGAGAGAAAGTGAGAAGAAGAAAGAAGATATGCTAGCTAAGAGTGTAGACAAGAGCTGTATGCTTTACTTTAATATATTATAGCACAGTCCTGTGGACGTAGCCCTAGAGAGAGAGTGAACCACGTATATTTTGTGTTGTGTGTGATTGGTATTTTATCTCTGTCAATGATATAGTGTGATTGCATTACTATTTAAGATATGATAAGTAGATGTGCAGAGTAGATCCAAGCTTATAAGTGATATATAAATGTTGTCTTGTTCTTGTGTTAGATCCACTTTATATTCCCTTTGGTTGTAGACATCTTTGTCCTGCAACCCCCTCATAACTACTTTGGGTAAGACTGCATATGCTTCACAGGTGTTTCCGAAAGGGCTAGTAGTTAGGGCTTGTTGGTACTCTCTTGGAGGTGAACCTTAGGTTTTCCCATGTGCCAACAGAGCTTCACTCAAGTTGTAGCCTGAGAAACTAGGGGGTTGGAGCCTCCTTCCAGTTGCAGCTGGAAAACAAAGGAATTTGGTTCTTCCAATTAATGTAATTATTCAAGACATGTAAGAAAAAGCATTATGTGGTTTTCTCCCACTTTGGGTTTCCACATAAAACACTGGTGTACTATGTATGTGTATGATTGTTCTTTTGTTCGTTTCTTATTTACTCTGCAGTTGTTGGATGATAATGATACATTGATATAACACTTGGATTATATGGTTTAAAAGGATTAAATTTCTCTATTATTGATTCACCCCCCCTCTTAGTAATCCAACAATTGGTATCAGAGGGAGGTTCCTTTAGGAAACAATTTAACCACTGGAAGGAGATCATGTATTATTATGAGAATGGAGTACCAATGTTTAATGGTCATAATGGTTTTAAGTATAAGATGTGGAGTATAAGAATGAAAGTATTTTTAAGTATATGAAGTGGAGTATATTTGGCTATCAAGTGTTACAGGATATGATAGTTCAAAAGGGGCAAAGACTGTAGCCAAGAAGGAATTGAGGAAGAATAACAAAATAGCAATGGATTTCATCTAGGAAGGATTACCTAATCCAGTAAGAGAAAAGGTTGGTAAATGTTCATCAACAAAATAACTTTGGGATAAGTTACATGACATATATTCTTCACCCATCATAGATTCAGAAAATGTCAAAGAAGATGCAGATACAAATAAAGAAGAATTATGTTCACCATGTCAAGAAGATTCAGAAGATGAAGAGTACATAATCACCAGAGGTATGTTGTTATTTTTTAATTATGAAAAATGTGGACATTTTGAAATAGAATGCCATGAAGGAAATGAGACAGAAAAACTAATTGAAAAGGAAGACAATTATGAAGAAGAATTGATTAGTGCTTTAGATTAATTAAGAGAAGAAAACAATTCACTCAAGAAATAATTGATGAAACAAAAGGAAAGTGTTCACATTTTTGAAGAAGCCCAATACGTCATCGAGAACTTAAGAACTCGGCTAGAAGAAGCCATAAAGATCGAAGAAAATATTGAATATCAAAAGTAGTGTTTGGAAACCAACATAGCAGCACAGAAGGAAGAAGCGGCACTGAGAGAGAAGATATTGATAGATCATCTTATGGAAAGAACTAATGATCTAAACCAACTTGAGGAAGAGCTTGGTCAAGAAGAGAAAGGACTTGAAGAAGAAATAATCACATTAAAAATTCATCTTGAAGAAGCGATAAGAACAGAAGAAGTCATGAAGTC
>JASDQU010241189.1:34069-46089 GCA_032191745.1 Picea mariana
AAAAATGTCATAATTATGGACACATAGCCATTGATTGTAGAAGCAGGATCAATACTTCCATGAAAGAGAATATTGATATTAGATATAAGAAAGTATGGATAAGAAAATAGGAAGAACAGGTGAACAAAGACCAGGTACCATAGATCAAAAGATTGGCAATAAAATGAGATGAAGAAAATTCTACAGACAAAAGGAAAGATGTCATATACAGAAAGGTTTGGAAAATAAGTGAAAGGAAGGAAGGACATGTAAATAAGGAATAGGTTCAAGAGATTGTACTTTCAGGCATTGTAGTGAAAGATGAATCCACAGACAAAAAGAAAGAAGTCAGAACTCAGAGAGATAATGAATATAACAATGAAGATGATGATGAATCTACCAATGAAGATGATGATGAATACACATCACAACAGGAATTGTTCTGAGCCATCTGACTTAGAGACTCCCAAGTAATATGAATATTAGACAGGGGGAGTCTATGCGATAGCTATGATAGACCAAAGAACCATCCTTTGAGTAGCTTGCAAAGTTTGAGAAGACATATTCATAGAAATCATTTAGAAGAAGTACAGTTTGATAGATTAATCAAGACTTCATGATAGTATAGTGATAAATGGGTTAGCATTATGGAAAGTTGCGCAAGTAGAGTCTTGGATAGTATGGACATAGATGGATTCATAAGAACACTTAGTAGGTTTGAATATATATATGATAGTGGACGAGAGCATGGATTCATAGATTGGTTCAGAGAGTGGTTCAGAGACAAAGGAACATTATCATAATGGATGATAATTACACAGGAAATGGCTCGAACAATGCTAATGGATTCCAAATTGACAGATATTTTTTGGACACATGCAGTGCATACATCAGTTCACATTCAAAATAGAGTAATGCTCAGAAATAACAATGACAAAACTCCATACGAACTATGGAAAGGAATCACAGACAACAACCTCTACATCACGGTAACTCAAGGTAATATTTTATTAATTGAAATTTATGTTCATGATATTGTTTTTGAAGTACTAATGATAGGTTAAGCCGGAGATTTGCAAAGGATATGCAGAATGAATTTGAAATGTCATTACTTGGAGGAATATCCTTGTTTTTAGGTCTTCATATATGTCAAATAAACCAAGGAATTTTTATTTCTCAAACTAAGTATATCAAAGAAATGCTAAATAGGTTCGGAATGGAATATTGCAAACCAGTTACCACTCCTATCCAAACCAGTTGCAAGTTGAGAAAAGATGATGATTCAAATTCTACAGGCCAGAGGTAATACATGTCAATGATTGGTAGCTTACTACATGTGACATCATACATAATAGATGTAATGTAGGCAGTTGGACAGGTGGCACGATTTCATGCAGCACCAAAGGAATCACATGTATTAGCAGTGAAGAGGATTTTCAGATATCTCAAAGGAATAGAAGAGTTTGGATTATGGTATCCAAAAGGAAAGGATCTATCACTTATTGCCTACACAGATGCAGATTGGGCAGGTTGCATTGATGAACGATGAAGCACCAGTGGAGTAGCGCTCTACTTGGGTGAGTGTTTAGTATCTTGGCTAAGAAAGAAACAATCATCAATATTCTTAGTTGAGGAAGAGCATACTGCAATGTTGTACACAGGTTCTATGGATGAAACAAACTTTGATAGATATACAGGTTGAGTATGATGAGCCCATTCCAATATATTGTTATAATACAAGCATCAATAGTATCTCAAAAAAACCGGTGATGCACTCCAAGACGAAGAACATTCCAATCAAGTATCACTTTCTACAAGAGCAGGTTGCAGAGAAGAACATCAGATTTGAATATGTGGGAACAAAAGAACAATTGGCATACATATTTACAAACTGCTTCCATGGGAATCCCTTGAGTATCTTCGCCAGAGACTAGGATTAATTTCTACTCCAAAATGAATTCTTTTGAATTCTTATCTTATATGTATTAGATGTACACGAGGAAGCACCATAAATAGGACA
The DNA here is from genome assembly GCA_032191745.1 of Picea mariana. Taxonomy (NCBI): domain Eukaryota; kingdom Viridiplantae; phylum Streptophyta; class Pinopsida; order Pinales; family Pinaceae; genus Picea; species Picea mariana. Next base: position 36,069 of record JASDQU010241189.1, read on the forward strand.
AAGGGTGAGAGATTTATCAGATGCACAGGTAAATGCCTTGAGAGAAAGCATAGAGGCATGTTTCCAAGGGGAGTGATTGTCACAAGGGAAGAATGAGCGATATGACTTCAGAGTGATACCCTTTGTCAAAGGGGGAGATATTATTCATATGAAGGAAAGGAGAGTAATCAGAGGCTTATAAACACAAAGAAAAATCAAAGGCACATAGAAAATGGGAGAATCCCTAAGGAGAGTTCAGTCAGGGGGAGAATCCCTAAGGACAATTCAGTCAGGGGGAGAATCCCTAAGGATATTTCAATCAGGGGGAGAATCCCTAACGAGTATAAGCATGAATGTTATCATGACTAAGTGTTGCCATCAATGCCAAAGGGGGATATTGTCAGACAGTTGGCTAAGGTTGATGGATAGTTGGTATGGATTGTTGGTTTTCATTGATGTTAACCATTGGAGAGTGATATTGTATATTGATGTCAACCCTTAGTGATTCATGTCAACCCTTGGATAAAGGCCGGTAGCAAATTCCGGTAGCACAAAGATTTGGGTAATGGACCCAATGTTGTTTCATGTATAATGGTATGAGTTTTAATATATTTTAAGGTAATAATATTCTATATGGATAGTACATGTCATTCCATTTATGTTGGTATGTGGAACTTCACATAACTCCTCACAGTTAGAGAGTTATGGCCATGAGAAGTTGGAGAACCCAAGTTTGGGTAATGGACCCAAGTTTGTTTGATGGATAATGGTATGCATTTTGATATATTTGTAGGTAATACTATTATATATGGATAATACATGTCATTTAATTTATAGTGGTATGTGAAATGTCACATAACTCCTCACAGTTTGAGATTTATGGCCTTACGAAGTTGGAGGACCCTCATATGTCATCTAGACGCCCCAAAAGGTCAAAGTAGTCAAAGTGGTTTAAGATATTTTAGAAGGTAAATAATAAAATGAAGTGATGAGTGTACTATAATTCAAAGTGAATACAAAATAAATTATTTAAATAATAAATTTAATGGAGAAATTAGAAGTGGGTTAACCCTAAAATAAAAAAAAGTGGGCAAAGTGACCTAGAAGATGTTTTTAAGGAAGCTACTTGGAGAGTATAAATAAGATGCAAGGCTCTCTCATTTTAAAACACACTTGAGAATATTGAATATCTATAGGTGTCTAAGGTAACCAAAGGATATCTAAGCCTAATTTCCGTGGGAAGGTGAAGAAAATAAGGATGGAATTCAAGGAAGGATAAATTCTTTTGATGATGCTTTCTAAGGTATGTTATTTATGGTCATCTCACCATTTTCGCAATAAATTTTTTTATAGAATGAGTCAGATCGTGAAATTGATATTCCATTGAGGGAAAACCTCCAAGTATATTTGGTAAAAAATTCAGCTTGTGGGTCATTTTATTTTTGGAGTTACACTCCGTGGAAAATAGGGTTTGTGGCTAGTGCTTAAACTAGTCTAAAATGGGTGTTTTGGGTAAAAACGTCATAAATTATTCATAACAGATCCAAATTCAGTAAGACTAAATGTGTTGATTATAGTATTGTCTATAGTAGTTTTTGTAATAGTTTCAGATTGGTTCAACATATATTAGGTGTGGGGCACGCTCTACAAGGTCGCTCTCTAGAATAAGCTAGAATTCAATAAGGTATGCCATTTTTTCTATAACTCCTTTTCTGAGAGATTCTAAGTAGTGAAACCTAGAGGAATTGCATAAAATACACTTAAGAACATTGTGTATCAGTTTCAGATATTTATTAATTACAGGTACAAATTTATTATTATTTCAAGTTAGGGTTGTTGACTAAGCCAAAACTAGTCATGTGAAACTAAAGAAAAGTTTGATGAAAATGTTAGTCTCTTGTTGTTAAAGTTAAGGAAGGTTTGAAGGTATGTGATTATATACACCGGGTCTATTACAAAGTTACAAATAAGATTTGGATGATGAAATTGATGAGGACATTTGGTTGAGGTACATGTCGAGTAGATGGTTGAGACAAGTAGTTGATGAGTTGACACATACATTAGGTGTATAGTTGATAATGTGGGTACATCTTGATGAGTCATAGTTGATGAGTAGTTGATACATGATTTTTACATACTTGGTACATGGTTGGAGGCACTTGTTAGTAGTATTGTTGACACATGGTTTATGGATGATGTAGCATACTTGTATTATTATAAGCACATATTGATCTTGGTGATGATTATTAGTTCTTGTGTTATACTTGGTTGATGCACATCTTTGAGAGTTGTCTTGGTGATTGATATTGGTGAGTATATATGATTTTCTTAATAAAATTGATGAGACAAGTTGTTGTGATAGGTTGTTTGGACAAGTTTTTGTGACAGGTTGTTATGACAGGTTATTTGTATAGGTTTGGTGCATGGTTGATGCACTTTTTCATGGTACAGGTTGACGTATAGGTTGGTGCATGGTTGATGCACTTGTTTATGGTACAGGTTCATTAGAGATTGATGTATAGGTGGATGCATCATTGATGCATGGTTCAGGTTATTGGTACATGTTATTTGCTGCAGATTGATTGGTACAAGTTTACAATAGTATATCTCACAGTGATAGTGTGGCAATGGTTCCATCATTTTATTACGTCAAGGTGGTTGGACGGGGTAAGGAAAAGTGGTTGCATCCACCTTCCAGTTGTATCCGGAGAAAATAGGGGGTTGTAGCCAGAGAATTGGGGAGTTGGAGCTTCCCTCAGGTTTTAGCCTGAGAAACTAAGGGGTTTGAGCCTCCTTCCAGTTGCAGCTGGAAAACAAAGGAAGTTGGTGCTTCTAATGAATGTAATTTTTCAAGACATATAATAAAAAGCATTATGTGGTTTTCTCCCTCTTGGATTTCCACATAAAACACTGGTGTACTGTGTATGTGTATGATTGTTCATTTGTTCATTTCTTATTTACTATGAAGTTATTGGATGATAATGATACATTGATATAACACTTGGATTATATGGTTAAAAAGGATTAAATTGCTCTATTACTGATTCACCCCCCCTCTCAGTAATCCAACACAATCAACACCACATCAGCGCACAGTCAACCGACCTACGTCATATACCACCTGTCACCTACCATTTGTCTTCCACATAATTGTATGGAATTCCATGTGTCACCCTTTAAGTGATGCCATGTGTACCATACAGATGCCACATCATTTGACACATGGAAAAGTTTTGCTAGTCCAACTAGGTGCTAAAAATGCCAAAAATGAGTGACACATGGCAACCTCTCATGTTGCCACATCAACATGTTGAAATGATCATGAAATCACCATGTGCCCTGTCATCTATACGAATGGTCATGTGTTAGCCTATAGGCTTTTCCATGTGGTACCCCTATTTTTTCCTTCTACCTCGTTTTGTCAAAGATTTTAAAAGCCATAAATTCCTCATATGACGTCCGTTTGAGGTGAGTTATGCATCGTTGGAAAGCTCTCATAGAACTCTACATAATGGATTCATTTTCATTTGAATTTGATATAAACAATTTTTCAGCATTCCTAAATCTACCTGGATCATTCCTCCCCACTAGAAGCCTTTTGTACCACCAAAAGTCTAGATTACTTTACAAATAATTTAGGATAAATCTCCCTAACTTTCCTGATATTGATCCATATTGATTTTCTTGGTTTTATCCCTTTAATACCAAATCAAAGATACTCCGCATCACCCTATTGTGAAGTCTTGATTCTTCTATCAAGGATAACATCTTTTTGCAACTCATCTAAGTACTCAGAAGAAAAATCATCACTGTCGAAACCTAAAAACCTTTGTCTTTATCCATATTCATAGGAGGTTCATAAATTTTCAAATTCTCAACATTGAACATTGAATACATTTTCACATAATATGGCAGATCTAAATGAAAGGCGTTAGTGCACAACTTTTCCAAAATATTAAATGGACCATATTGAATTGGTTTGATCTTTTTACCTTCACCCTTCATTATGTCCTCGCTAATTTGTAACCATACTTGATCACCAACTTGCAAATGATGATCAACCTGATGCTTTTCATGCCTCACCTTGTACTTGGCTTGGATCTTCTCCAATTGTTCATATACTTCCATATGTACCTGTTGGATCTTGTGAATGAACCTCCTAGCTTTATCGACATCATCTTGTCCATCCTGTTTGTTCGCTTCTCTAAAAGAAAAATCCATAGGTGATTTAGGCAAGTATCCCAAACATGTTTCAAATAACAATCTATGAGTATAAGAATGCATGACATGATAATATGCATGTTGTACATAGTGAAAATATGCATCCAATAACTTAGGATGTTTACGGTAATATCCTCGTAGAAAATTTACCATTGTCATGTTCACCACCTCTGTCTATCCATCTTTCTGTGGATGAAATGCAGTGCTCTTCTTTAATTTAGTGTCCATTAATTCCCACAAACTAGACCAAAACTTCCCCAATAATTGAGAGTCTCGATTAAATACAATAGATGTAGATAGCACAAAATGAACCCAAACATTTGCAAATAACAATTGTGTTGCTTGTTTAATTGTGACTTGATTCTTATAAGGAATTAAGATACACATCTTACTAAACCTATCCACCATGACATATAATAATAATGACCTATTTTGTGTTGGGTATGTGTTATATTCTTTGCACAACTAGTTGTAGTGTATTCTACGTTGCGATGGGTGTGCATGGGGGTTTGAGGGGGGGGATCTAGGCCCCCCTTTGGTGAGTTTCGGGGGTGAGATAGACCCCTACACGGGGGTTCGGGGGTAGCACCCCCAAGAAAAAAATTTCCTCGGGAAACATGCCACATTTTTCCTCGTTTTTTGTGTCACCTCGATTTTTGTGTCCATTGTTGGGCAGGTTTTAGACACATGATTTTTGCCAATGGTTTTCTATTTTCGGTTAAGGAATTAGGTTTGTTGACTAACATAGGTCATTTGTTTAGGGTTTTGGATGTCGTTGGCTCCTATATGTATATTGTATTGTACACAATGTATCACTATGAATGAATATAAAATATGTTGGTTTTCCCGATTTGGGTTTCAAGGGGAAAAATACTTATGTAATGTGTGTATTTTCCATTGTATCTTTTATGTTATTTTATTGAAAATATGTTTGCAGTAAAATATTGCACAAGGTTAAAATCTACATTTGGTATCAAATCTTTGTTGGCTTCAGGGGGACGCCTTTGTGGTCAAGGGTTTGGCTTGGGACTGTGATAAGCCTTGTTACAGTGGGAGATCTGTCGTATAGATTTTTTGAGTGAAAAGAAATGTCGAGTACTTCGAAAATGGATATTGAGAAGTTTAATGGAAAAGTTTTGAGCTATGGAAGCTCAAGATGGAAGATCTATTGGTGGACAGAGATTAGTGGATCGTGGTGGATCCAAGTATTGCACCTACAGAAACTTCACCAGATGACATGAAAAAGTTGGATCAAAAGGCGAAGAGAACAATCCGAATGTGTCTCTTAGATTTAATATTATTGAATGTGTCATAGGAAGATACAAATAAAGATTTATGGGATAAGTTGGGGAGGTTGTATCAGTATACGTCCCTAGTAAATAAACAATTCCTGAGAAGGAAGCTATATAACTTGAGGATGAGAGATGGAGACTCAGTGGCAAAGCATTTGAACGCCTTCAATATTGTGGTAAGTCAGTTAGTATTTGTTGATATTAAAATTTTAGATGAAGATAAGTGTATCAGTTTAGTGTTTTCTTTACCAGACTTGTGGGATAGTCTGGTTGTGGCCATAGGTAGTAATAAAAATTCCTTGAAGTTTGATGAAGTGGTCTCATCCTTGTTGTTAGAAGAGATGAGATGGAAGAACATGGAAGGACATAGCACATATGAATAATTTGCAAGAGGACGCTCGCATAAAAAAAATAGATATAAGTCCTCAAGTGGGAGATCTAAGTCTAAGGGCAGATCTAAGTCTCCCAGAAAGTTTGTAAAGGTATGCTAGAGATGTGGAAAACAAGGGCACTACAAGAAGCAATGTAGATCCAAAGTTGAGAAAAAGAAGGGATATGAATAATCTCCTTCTACAGAAGAAAAGACCTTCAAGAAAGAAGGAGGGGATTTGCATTTGGCTTCTTTAAGCACACATTTGGGATCATGAGGCATGGTTGGTTGACTTAGGTGCATATTTTCGTATGAATCCCCATAGGAAGTGGTTATGTGAATATGAAAAGTATGATGGAGGTAATATTTTCCTAGGTGATGACTCGACAACTAGAATCATAGGTCAAGGAAAATTCAAGTTGAGTCTCATAGATGGAAGCATTAGCACAATACCTGGTGTTCTGCACATTGTAGGATTGGCCAAAAGATTGATTTTTGTAAGAAAAATGGACAATGCAGGGGTAAAAACAATATTTGAAAAGGAAACCTGCAGGATGGTTCGAGGAGCAATGGTGCTGTTGAAGGGAGTTCAGTTTATAACTTTGTATAAGCTGCAAGGAAGAACTATTAGTGATGGGTGTAATAGTTCCATTGTTTATGATATTGGAGTTGAAGAAGAAATAACTCCTACAGTCTCTGGAGAAAAGGTTATGATGTGGCATCAAATACTAGGGCATATCAGAGAGAAGGGTCTTCGACTACTACACGGTAACAGTATGGTTGAAGGTATGTCTAACTGATCTTTGGATTTTGATTTATGTGAACATTGTGTATGTTAAGCATAATCGGGTAAGATTCCCCTCTGGTGCAACAACGACATAAGTAATTTGCAGCTAGTTCACAGTGATTTGTTTGGACATGTGTCGGTTCCATCATTCATAAAATATATGTACTATGTCTCATTTATAGATGAATTATCGATGAATACTTGGATATATTTCCTCGGGAAGAAATATGAAGTCTTTGATAGGTTTAAAGAGTTTAAGGCTCTTGTTGAGAATCAAACAGAGAAACTAATTAAAGTGTTGAGGACAAATAATGGCACAGATTTCTACGAGAATGAATTTGAATAATTCTGTAAGAAGTGCAGTATAGAAAGGCAGAAGACTACTCCATATACACCTCAGAAGAATGGAGTTGTAGAAAGGATGAACAAGACGTTGATGGAAAAAGCAAGGTGCATGCTCAATGGTGTTGAGTTAGGGAAATAATTCTGGGAGGAGGCAGTGGGTATTGCATGTTACTTGGTCAACATATCAACCTCATCAACGCTAGAAGAAAATACTCCACAAGAGGTATGCGCTGGTAAGAAAACTTCTCTCACACATCTCAAGGTATTTGGTTGTGAGGCCTGTTAGCACTCTGTAAATTTTGTCCGACTGAATAGACAAATGATAGAGGTAACTGTTTAAACCAGCTTTAGAGTTGAGGCACTAGCCTTCTCAACTCAGAGAGGGCTCTCTCATGTCACTTAATATATCTATGGTAATCAGTGGCTAGATTTGGTTTGTTTTGGGGGGTTTTATAAATTTTGCTAGCCAAGAAGAGGAGGGACACACAGGGCTATGGAGTCAAAATTCTGAAATTGAATGAAAACAATGATCATTCGATAGAACTCTCCAGAGGATAAAGGTTAAATGAGGCAATGAATCTGAGTTGTAACTTAAAATAAATCAGAGTGGTAAGAGGAAAGAGGAAACAAATAACTGCATCAGATCATTACGGAAATGAATTCTGAATTAGCTAAGAAGAAACATACATAGTTTAAATTGGTTAAGCTGAGAGCATCACAAGACGAATTCTAGGCCTTCAACTCTCCAATTTAAACAAAAGACAGTGTAAATGGAATTAAATAAACACAGGAAATACATACAATGAGTGAAGACAAAACTCATATCATAGCCATTAAAGTCTTTTCATAAACAGTTCAAAATGCTTCTGCATATGTTTTCAATTCAGTCTCAGAAAAATTACAATAGAGTCCAAAACCACCAGAATTGTGCCCTTGCACTTATGCCCACCCTTAATACACTCAGAACCTCTAATACTTATACAATTCAAGTTCCTTCAATGTGCAACTAGTTACAATAAATGAAATGAAACATTGCAGCTTCTTTAATGATTACACATGACAGTTTTCAGAAAAAACGTTTCATGAACCCTGTAGATTCCTCTAACGCTCCAACTCCTTCCTCTACCACGTTCTCTTTGAAATTTCACTCATAATCTTTGAAATATAATTTCATTTATCCATATTCTCATTAAACATTGGGAATAATATATTTGAAATAAAAATAATTCCTAAATATTTTCTATCCTGTAGAATTAAATCTCCATAATTTAATTCACGGGCCCATGGTTTTTAAAACCATGTCTTGTTTCCTCAATTCACCATTTCATTGTAAAAAACATTTACTATTACCATTTCCTGTGAAAAACATTTACTGTGTAATGTTTTTCCAATTTACCGTTTCATTGTGGAAAAAACATTTACTGTGTGTTTTTTTTATTTTACTGTCTTTGGTAAAATACCTTTTATCTTCTTCTTTTACTTCTTAAGACCTATGGATAAAGAATTATCCAAGTCTTCATTCACATGCATCTTCCCATTTAAATCTTTTTCATGGAAATAAAAATTAATCTCTTTGATTTGTAAAATGTGAATTTCACCTCTGTAAAACAATTTCACTGTGAGCAGGAATTTCTTTTATTGGAAATCCCATAATCATTATTGAAATGCACTCCTAGAAAAATGTCGCATATAGAACATATGATAAATTTTTGCATTCATTATATCGGGCTTGGGCAAAAAGTGGTTTAATCCAAACTACTTTTACCTCCGATGTGCTCCACGTAAAAACACGTGTCCACCAAATAAACCACTGTAGTTTTCCCCGGTACACCTTAACATAATTAACCTCCTCATTACTTCAATCCCCGATATGTATGTGTGCCCTCCATCCAACCTTTGACTTTTCCACATTATAAATTGAGATTCATGCCCATGATATGATTTGAAGTGATTCCATAAATTAAATATTGGATTAAATATTAATATAAATATTTTAATATAAAATTATTTATATTAATAATATTCGTTTTTTCCATTTTTTTAAAGACTTTGGGCATATGAGGCTTTAACACATGAATTTATGTATAGGATAAGGGTGCTTAATGAAATGAATATTTTTTATTTTCAACGGAAATATGAAAATAAGGGTAAAAATGAATGAAGTAATGGAACTAAGGGAATTAGATAAGCATTAAGACTAGGTATAGGTTTGGGATATTTGTCAAATTTTTTACTTATGGAGGACATGACTATTTTGGATGACCAGTTGAGCAAAGGATTTAGGTGATGGGAGATTGATGGAGCTGGTGAAAAAGTTTGAAAGTCTGAGTGGAAAAATAACATAACGACAAGACGCTTTGGGAAAAATTGATACAAATTAGCAGGTGATAACATAGGCTCCTATTGGGGATGCTATCCTCCCTGTGAGGTAGCAAAGAACAGTATACCACGTGCTTGATCCATTGGGCTTCTCCCAAAACATGTCTGTGTACCCTGCTCTGACCTGCCACCAGTGTCTACTAAAAACCAAAGTCTGCACACTGCTCTTCACTGGATACTGAATACTGAACACACTGCTAAAATATGACTGTACACACTACTGGAAATCCAAACTGAAAAATGATTGAACAACAAGCTTATACACACACTCCTACCTTCTCTTACTGCTGCAATGAATTACCAATCAAGTGAAATCAAAATGCCAATGCAACCATGCAATCATTTTATCCACTATTTGTTTACTTAGCACAAGCTTGCTCCAAATCTTACTTACTAATAATTCATTCAAAAATTCATCCATAAATCCAAATCTCAAAAAATTAAAAACATTTGGACTGTTCATTGCCTCCAACAAAACTACAAATGGATCCTCTAAAATATGCACAAAACAACAATCATATTTCACCCCTTCCACTACATTCTTGTTTTCATTTGATTTAACATGTTGATTAACACCAAGAGGCTGAAAAATATGCTGAGACTGCTGAAAATAACAATCTTCTGAATCAAAAGACAGGGTTGGTTGAA
>JASDQU010241189.1:46144-81953 GCA_032191745.1 Picea mariana
CTTCCATGTAATCAGCAACACGATCATTAAATGAATGAGAAGGTTGTTGTTCTTCCTCTCTGACAACCATTTTCTCATGTAAAACAGTGCCACTATGAATGCAATCAGACTTCCCTACTTCCTTTATTATCTCATGATTTGGTTTCAACAATTTAAAGGAAAAAAAACATAACGGAAGATAGTTTTCATTTGCAAATCCACTTCTTTCTTCATATTTAACATTATGCCTAGAGGATTTCTAATTTGAAACATTACAAACATTTTGTTTCAACAGTTCGAAAGAGGAAAAACACAATGGCAAGGTTCTTTCACCTGATTCAAAGCCTTCTTCATTTTCTTCATTGTTGTCATAGACACATTTTTCAATTTCTTTGGATTGTTAAACACACTCATTTTTAGATTCGTCTTCAACCAATGGCTACAAATTTGTACTGACAAGACCTTCTATGTAACAATTACTAGGGTCATCAAACACGTGAAAAGATTGTTGCAATTTCTTGTCAATTGTTTTCAGTGAATCAATGTGATTTGGCATTAACACACATTCCTTTGCTTCAATGATGATCTTAGGATTTTCTTTCAACAATTTGAATGAAGAAAAGCATAAAGGTAAAGAATTCCCTTCAGCTGATACAATACTTTCTTCTTTGTAACTGTGATATGTAGGCTGATTGCTCTCATTACACTGCTGAAAAGGAACATTTTCTGATAGAGAACATGCAGTTGGTTGTTCTAGGGATTCAACATCATGATCATCATCATATTCATCATATATAGGCAAATCAACAACATATGCAATCTCATCTAACAAGAACAAACATGGAATATCAACATGTTCTTCAATAAACTGATTTGCAAATTCATCTTCTTGACTATCTACAAATGAATACATAAAATGATCAGCCCCTTGCTTATCATGGGATGGATCAAAAGCTAAATCAACAACTCCTCTTTCAACAAGTGGAATACAATTTTTTGCAAAATCATTAGCATTGGAAACTTCAAGAGGACCTATGATCTTGTCAATTCTATGCTCAAGATTCCAATCAACTATTTTCTGTTCATATTCACTTTCGTATTCTTGAGCATTCAACCCCTCATTTTGGATCCGTTTACATGCTTGAATGTTGTGTTGAATGTCCTGAGCATCATTAAACATGTGTTGTAAGAACTCAGGTCTTCTTTCCATCAGGAGGAAAGACAAATCTGGATGAAGAGTAGTTGCATAATGGAGCATGGCAACAACTTCAGTGGGTTGAATTTCTTTGGACAAATTGTAATATATACTGGAAAACCTTCTATTGAATATATAAATAGTTTCATTTCTCTTCTTTTTTAAGGCATAAAACTCTATAAGTTGTAGATCCAAAGATTTCTTCCTGCCCAAAAACTTTTAAAAGGCATCCTTCAATTCCTCCCATGAGCTAATTGTCTCTGGCTGCAAATGTTTAAACTAGTCTTTAGTGTCTCCTTTCAAGGATTGAGATAAGGCCCTCATACAAACATCTTCATGGTCAATCTCAAATAAATCTATAAAATGCTCACACCCTTGGATTTGTTTTTCAACTGATATGGAATCAGGTTCCCCATCAAACATAGGTAGGTACTCATAGTGTTTTGGAGGAAAATCATAAAGGATGTGGGGTAATTTTAAGGGTTTGTATCTATGCTGAGTCTTGGAGGGTGTTGGATCAAGTGTAGGAGATGAAACATCAACCATGGTTTCATGAGTCTCATCAACTTGGTTATGGTCATCACATGGCCCAAATGGAATTTTTTTATCAAACTTAGTGATACAGTGAGGATATGCATGCACCACTTTAAGAGGAGGATATACAATTGCAAGTTTCTCATGATCATCATTAGAATGTAGCAGGTAAAGAAAAAATTGTTTGGCATGTTCAAGGAAGGACCAGAGGTAACTTATAACAAACAATAAAATGCCTTGGAAAAAATCCAATATTAAGTACTTGTTTTCTTCCATAATGTCTTTTCATACCTCTGTTAAGGGATCTCATCTTCTAGTGGAGTCTCTGAATTACATTTGAAGCTTGAGTGGAGTCACCAATAATGTTTTGGAAGCTGGATTATGCATTGAGAGTGGAGTCTCCATTGAAGATTTGAATTTCTGGATTCTTCTACCAGCGGAATCGCCTTCAAACTGATTTTTGATGTGTGGAGTCACCAAAGGAGAAATACAGCCAATATGTGCCTAAGTGTATGCTGCTCTTAGAACTTAGAACTCAACCATGTCATTCTTTCCCAGGGAAAATTTTTCAATTTCCGTCCCTAGCAACGGTGCCAAAATGTTAGCACTCTGTAAATTGTGTCCGGCTGAATAGACAAACGATAGAGGTAACTATTTCAACTAGCTTTAGAGTTGAGAAACTAGCCTTCTCAACTCATAGAAGGCTCTCTCATGTCACTTGATATATCTATGGCAATCGGTGGCTAGATTTGGTTTGTTTTAGGGGGTTTTATAAAGTTTGTTGGCCAAGAAGAGGAGGGACACACGGGGCTATGGAGTCAAAATTCTGAAATTGAATGAAAACAATGATCAACTAATAGAACTCTCCAGAGGATAAAGGCTAAATGAGGCAATAAATCTGAGTTGTAACTTAAAATAAATTAGAGTGATAAGAGGAAAGAGGAAACAAATAAATGCATCAGAGAATTACAGAAATGAATTCTGAATTAGCTAAGAAGAAACATACATAATTTAAATTTCTTAAGCTGAGAGCATCACAAGATGAATTATGGGCCTTTGACTCTCCAATTTAAACAAAAGGCAATGTAAATAGAATTAAAGAAACACGGGAAATACATACAATGACGGAAGACAAAACTCATATCATAGCCATTAGAATCTTTTCATAAATAGTTCAAAATGCTTAGGCATATGTATTCAATTCAGTCTTAGAGAAATCACAATAGAGTCTAGAACCACCAGAATTGTGCCCTTGCACTTCTTCCTACCCTTAATACACTCAGACTCTTTAATACTTATACAATTCGAGTTCCTTCAATGTGCAACCGGTTACAATAAATGAAATGAAACGTTACAACTTCTTTAATGATTACAAATGACAGTTTAAAAAAAAATGTTTCATGATCCCTGCAGATTCCTCTGACACTCCAGATCCTTCCTCTACAACGTTCTCTTTGAAATTTCACTCATAATATTTCAAATATATTTTTATTTATCCATATTATCATTAAACATTTGGGAATAACATATTTGAAATAAAAATAATTCCCAAATATTTTCTATCCTGTAGAATTAAATCTCCATAATTTAATTCATGCCCATGGTTTCTAAAACCATGTCTTGTTTGCTCAATTCACCATTTCATTGTAAAAAACATTTATTGTTACCATTTCTTGTGAAAAACATTTAATGTGTAATGTTTTTCCAATTTACTGTTTCACTGTGGAAAAAACCATCTACTGTGTGTTTTTTCTATTTTACCGTCTTTGGTAAATTACCTTTTATCTTCTTCTATTACTTATTAAAACCTTTGGATAAAGAATTATCCAAGTCTTCGTTCAAGTGCATCTTCCCATTTAAATCTTTTTCATGGAAATAAAAATTAATCTCTTTGATTTGTAAAATGTGAATTTCACCTCTGTAAAACAATTTCACCGTGAGGAGGAATTTCTTTTATTGGAAATCCCATAATCATTATTGAAATGCACTCCTAGAAAAATGCCGCATATAAAACATATGATAAATTTTTTCATTCATTATATTGGGCTTGGGGAAAAAAGTGGTTTAATCCAAACTACTTTTACCTCCAATGTGCTCCACGTAAAAACACGTGTCCACCAATTAAACCACTGTAGTTTTCCCCGGTACGCCTTCACATAATTAACCTCCTCTTCACTTCAATCCCCGATATGTATGTACGCCCTCCATCCAACCTTTGAATTTTCCACATTATAAATTGAGATTTGTTCCCATGATATGATTTGACATGATTCCATAAATTAAATATTGGATTAAATATTAATATAAATATTTTAATATAAAAATATTTATATTAATAATAATCATTTTTTCCAATTTTTTGAAGACTTTGGGCATATGAGGCTTTAACACATGACTTTATGGATAGGATAAGGGTGCTTAATGAAATGAATATTTTTTATTTTCAACGGAAATATGAAAATAAGGGTAAAAATGAATAAAGTGATGGAACTAAGGGAATTAGATAAGCATTAAGACTAGGTATAGGTTTGGGATATTTGTCAAATTTTTTACTTATGGAGGACATGCCTATTTTGGATGACCAGTTGAGCAAAGGATTTAGGTGATGGGAGCTTGATGGAGCTAGTGACAAAGTGTGAAATTCTGAGTGGAAATATAACATAACGACAAGACGCTTTGGGAAAAATTGATACAAATTAGCAGGTGATAACAAGGCCTTTGTTCATGTTCCAAAGGAAAACAGGAGTAAGCTAGATAATAAGGCTAAAAAGTGTATCTTTATTGGGTATAAAGATCGTCTCAAAGGTCATAAGATTTGGAACCCAGAAACTAAGGAGGTTGTGTATAGACGAGATGTGGTATTTAGATAAATGAAGGATGTTGTTTAACAAGAATTCCTACCAAGTAAGGAGGAACCAGAGAAAACATAGTTTGATTTAAAGGATGATGAATCAAACTCTATAGAAAAACAAGAATAATAAGAAGAAGATCCTCATACTCCATTATTGAGTAGATCGATTCGAGAAAGAAGGATACTGGAAAGTTATACTCCATATGATTTCCGTTAAAAAATTTCTTTGTGTATTACTGATGATGATCCTAGAAATGTCAAGGAGGCAGTGGATTTAGAGGATAGAAATATCTAGAAAAGGGCCATGGATGAAGAAATTTCAGCCTTGGATAAGAATGAGGCTTGGGATCTAGTGGAGTTTTTGACTAGAAGAAATACCATTGGAAGAAAATGGGTATTTAAAAAGAAGCTGAATGCAAAAGTTAAAGTGGAGAAATATAAAACTCAGTTAGTAGCAAAGGGTTATTCCCAGGTTGAGGAATTGATTTTGGTGATATTGTTTCTCCTATTGCAAAGTTAAATTCTATAATATTTTTTTTATCTATTGTTGTTGCATTTGATTTTGAGGTAGAATAGATGGATGTGAAGACAACACTCCCACATGCAGATCTGGAAGAATAAATCTATAGGAAGAAACTAGAAGGATTTGTTTTGAAGGGATGGAAGGAGTTGGTATGCAAGTTGAAAAAGTCCATGTATGGTTTAAAACAATCACCAAGGATGTGGTATCAAAAATTCGATACTTATATGTTGGGACTTGGCTTCAAAATAAGAAAAGAGTATCATTGTGTATATTTTAAATTAATTGGTGATCATTTGATTTATTTAGAGTTGTATGTGGATGACATGTTGTTGATAGGAAACAACAAGCAGATTATCCAGGATGTGAAAACTCAGTTGTCCTCTAAATTTTGCATGAAGGATCTTGGTACTTCAAATTTCATTTTGGGCATGGAAATTAAAAGAGATCGAAAAAAGAGGAATCTATGGTTAAATAAGAAATATGTTGAGACAATATTGCAGAGGTTTAAAATGAAAGAATGTAATCCAGATAAGGTCCCTAGTCCTATTGGTGTAAAGTTAGATGTGGATCAATTTCCCAAGACATAGGAAGAGGAGGAGGACATGTCTCATGTTCCATATGTGAGTGCAGTTGGTAGTTTCATGTATGCAATTGTTTGTACTAGACCAAACATTGCACATGCAGTGAAATTCTTGAGCAGGTGTATGTCAAAACTATGGAAGGAGCATTGAAGAACAATAAAAATGGTTTTTAGGTATTTGCGTGGCACTACTAGCTATGGATTGTGCTACCAAGGAAGACAAGGATTGGACAAAGTGTTGGACATACATGTCTTTGTGGGTGTATACTAGGCTGGAGATCTAGATCGTAGGAGATATACAAGCGGGTGTGTGTTTAACTTGTTTGGAGGAGCAATCAGTTGGATGAGAAAAATACGGGTTGTAGTGGCACTTTCAACTACAGAAGTTAAATACATGGAAGCCACTCATGCAAGTAAGGAAGCAATATGGTTACACAAAGATTGTGTTCAGGTATGGGGTTGGTACAACAAGTTGTAAGGATATGTTGTGCCAGTTAGAGTGCAATTTTTCTGGCAAAGAACCCAGCTGATCATTCAAAGACAAAGTATATTGATATTCAATATCACTTCATGAGAGACATGGTTGAAGAAAATAAAGTGTTGTTGATGAAGGTGGACACTTTGAAGAATGTTGCAGATTCATTGAAAAAATCTATGAGCACTGAGAAGTTCTCTTGGTGTAGAGGATCCATGGGCATTACTTCCCTGGATTGTTGGTTGTGTAACCCTATAACTCCCTGTATGAAAAGAAAATAACAAGTAGGAGAATGTTGGGTATATGTTATATTATTTGCACGACTAGCTTTAGTGTCAGATACGTTGCGTCGAGCACGCACGGGGATTTGAGGGGGTCACAAGGGGGCGAAATCCCCCTTGCATGGGGATTCAGGGGTAGTTCCCTTGAGATTTTTTTTTTTCCTTGGGAAACATGTCGCATTGTTTCCTCGTTTTTTGTGCCACCTCCATTTTCGTGTCCATTGTTAGGTGATTTTTCGGCACATGTTTTTTGCCGATGGTTTTCTATTTACGGTTAATGAATTAGGTTTGTTGACTAATCTAGGTCATTGGGTTAGGGTTTTGGATGTCGTTGGCTCTTATATGTATATTGTATTGTAAACAATGTATCATTATAAGTGAATATGGAATATGCTGGTTTTCCCAGTTTGGGTTTCTAGAGGAAAAATCTATGTGTAATGTGTGTATTTTCAATTTTATCTTTTATGTTATTTTATTGAAAATTTGTTTGCAGTAAAATATTGTACAAGGTTAAAATCTACATTTTGGACATCAACAAACCCCCTACAAAATCCATGGAAACACTTTCTCATGGTTGAGAAAATGTTGGAAGTGGTGTATATAACCCCAACTTTTTGTTGCTAGGCTTACTTGTGGCACAAAAAATGCACCCTTTTACATACTTTAGAATTGTTTCATTCATTAGAGGTCAATAGAAATATCTTTGCAACTATGTTCTTGTCTTTCCTACCCCAAAGTGCCAAAAAATAAGAGATGTATGGGCTTCCCTAATTACATTTTCTGTTTCATCCTTGGGTATACAAAGCTTTCCAAGATGATATAGTAGATCATTGTTCACATGCTAATCCAATTATTCATTTTGATTTCCATGAGTTAGAGCTTCATACACATATTTAAATTCATCATCTCTAGCATATTTTTCAACAAAACTCTTATGAGATAAATAATTATGTTTTAATATTGTAGATGCATTGACCGTTGGTCTTGATAAAATATCTACAACCTTGTTACTAATACCCTTCTTATACTTAATTACGAAATGAAATTGTTGTAAGAAACCCATCTACCAAAAGTGTCATGATTGTTGTAGCTTGGTTTGTGATTGAAAATACTATAATGGTTGATGATACGTGTGAGCTATTGTTTCCTTCCCCATTAAGTAATGCTTCTATTTTTTCACACTTTGTACCAAAGCATACAATTCCTTATTATATGTTGGATAGTTAATTACTACTTGACTAAAAGTCTTATAATGGTAACAAATAGGTTTACCTGATTTCATCAATACTTCTCCCATGGGATATCCATTGGCATCGGTTTATATCTCAAATGGATATTAGATATCAAACAGAGCCAACATTGGTGCGGTACTTATTTTCTCTTTCAATGTATCAAAGGCTTTTTGTTGCTTCCATCCCCACTAAAATACTTGTTTCACATCAATATTAGGAAGAGGAGAATCATGTTGCAAATAAATTTCATCTTCAACCCCTCTCTTATGAGGCATCCCTGTAGGTTCCTGAAACAACTCATCATAATTAGAAATGATCTTTATTAATTCCTACTTATGACTTGGATTACAACCTGAAAAAACATCTAATACATCTTCCTCTTTTTTCTTCACCATCATGAGAACAAAATATTTACTAGCACTTACAAGTCTCTTCACTTTTCCTGTGCTCACTAAAGAAACATTATTTTTAATACGATGAGATCTAACAATATATTCAATCTTTCCCTTGAAAAGGTGATATTTGTTTTCTTCACGATATAATATGTCTTTATTTTCAAATAAATATGGAATACCTAAGATTATGATGCAAATTTCAAGTGGCACTACATCCAACTCAACCTCGTCAATGAATTTGGAAGTAATTGCAAATCTGATTTTACATTGTTTAGTTACTTGCAACTTAGCATCCTCACACACCCAACCTAATATTGGATATGGTTTTACATGAGGTTTGGTATTTAAACCCATGTTTTTAACAATTGCTTTAGATATTAAATTCACTTTAGATCCATTGTCAAACAAAGTATCTATCTTTGTATTATTTATTATGACCCTTACATGGAAAATCTCACTTTGTTTTTGTTGATTAAGAACACTTTCCAATTTAGCAGATTGAACCAAAGAACTAGAACTAGCAGTATATATACCTTTACTTCCCATTGTTGTGATCTTAGTTTCATCTTGTTAATCTGATCCCAGATCTTGTTGAGTTGTTGCAACAATTTTTTGTTTCCCCTTATTCTGGATCTTCTTTGGTCACAACTCTGGATGCAGCTTCCAACATTCTACTTCCTCGTGTCCTTTCCTCTTGCAGTGAGAACAGGTAGGCTTCTCTTTAGATTTCTTCATTGTAGTTGACTTCTTACTCTTCCTTTATCCCTTCAATTGCTTATCAAACTTGTGTGGCTTATTATCCTCAAACACATGCTTTCCCTTGCTAGCTTCAAGATGAGTAACTTGTATTGACACTTCGTCAATATTATTAGGTTTAAACATCAATATAGTATGTCAAAGATAGGAATGCATACCACCAATATATTTCAGAATAGTTTCATGAGTATATAGTGGAATTCCCAAATATAATTCTTTGTTCTTCTTATATTCATGTGTATATACTTGAAAATTTTTCCCTTTTCCTTGTCTTAGATATTTCCAATATATTATTGTTGTTTGCATATAAGCTAATTGATAAAATTGATTTCTCAATGCAGCAATAAATTCATCCCAAGAATAAATTACTTTACCCTGTTGGATGAGATCATATTGTGTCCTACTCTCCCACCATATCAAGGTTGTTCTTTCCAGATGAAGAGTAGCCAACTGTAGTTTTGCATCATCATCCACGATTTTCTATACCATGTGATATACTTCAATATGTTTGATCCAATTGTCCAACTTTTCTGCATTCAATTCTCCACCATAAATCGGAAAGTCAAACATCACATATAAATTTGATAAAGGAAAATCATGAGAATGGGAATGAGAAGACTTCTTAGAAGGCTTCTTTTTATGAGAAGAATTTTCACTTTCATCAAAATAAGATGATGATGATGATGGGGGTGGAGGAGGCTCTCGAGATTTTTCACCTCATTCTTTGCCTTCATCTTTTACTGAGGTCTCAACTCCTCCTTGAGTCTTACGGTGCAGTTCTTCCACAATTCTCTCCATATTGAGAAATTCCTCCATCATGGCCTCAAATCTCATCATAGGATTTTCTCCTTCTTCAAATACCATTCCTCGTCTTTGAAATTTCTTTTGAATTTCTGGGTTGAAGTCTTCAAGAGTGCCTTAACCTAGATTGGACTTGGACCTCATAAGCATTCACATGAAAACACTTGTCAAAACCTACTCTGATACCAAATTGATTTGAAAATCCTTATATGTTAAATTATTTATTAAGTATACATAAACATCCAACTTGATTCGAAAAATATGATCGTCTTGACTATTTGAAAAATAACATATGAATTCACTTGCTTATAAAAAACCTCATTAATGATAAATAATTTGCAAAAAACTAAGTGAAGGAGAAACAACAAGAACAAGGAACATTACACAAGTTGATAGAGGATTTCACCCATCTTGGGCTACATATCTGGGTTCACTTCCAAATGGGAGACCTCTCTACTAATGCTCAAATGTTTGATGCAATAATACCTCTACTTTTGTTTTTAACAATTACCTTATAAATTGTTGCTCAAAATCAGAAACAAAGGTCACCACTGAATTCCTCTCGAAATTATGAGAAAAAATAATATAAACACCCTCTACTTTCCTCAAGTAAATCTATGGCATGCAACATGATGCAGAATCAAAATATTAGCACTTATTAGCATGAATTTCATTGTAACCACTCTATAATTTGGCACACATTTTCATGTCCCATGCATTGGTTCGAGCACTAGTATAAATAGGGGACGTTCAGGGGTCTAACCCACCTGACTCCTATATGCTCACATGGGCATTTATTACAACTTAAATGTAATACTCTTGGATGCATTTAATGAGAACCATATACAACATATTGGTAAAGTAGTTGGGTTGTCAACCTGGAGATTACGGGGTTGACCCCAACTGATGCATCCTTAATTGGTAAATATAATTTAATATCAAGTTAAATATAATAAATTTTGTTGGAATATTCAATGAATCTGGTAGTGGAGTTGGTTAAATCTATTGTTTCATCCGTCGGTGGTCACAAGTTCAAGTCTCGCTGAGCCACAACAACTTTTTGGATAAGGCCAAATTGGGAAAATCTATAGTGCCATGTGGAACCATCCCATTGGTCCATGTGTCATACTCTTATTGGCCCACCTATTGTACAATCAGTACAATGTCAGTGCACAGACAGCTTGCTTGCCTCTCTTTCCACCTATCACCTTCCACCTATATTCCATGTCACTATATGAATTACCACATACATGTCACCCTTTTGGCGGTGCCAAGTGGACCGTATGGATTCCACGTCATTTGACACATGGAATATTTTTACTAGTCTAACTGGGTGTCGAAAATGCCAAAAAATGAGAGACATATGGAAACCTCTCATGTGCCACATCAGAATGTTTATGTCATCATGACATCACCATGTTCCCTTTTAACTGTACGGATGGTAATGTGGCTACATGTGGGCTTGCCACATCACACCCCTATTTTTTCCTTCTGCCCTATTTTTTCGAATCTTTTAAAAGCCATAAGTACCTCATACGGCTTTCGTTTGAGGTGATTTATGCACCATTGGAAAGATGTCATCGATCTCTATGCAATGGAGTCATTTTTATTTGCATTTGATACTATCAATTTTTTAGCATTTCGAGATCCACCTAGATCATTGGCTATGGAATACCATATATCCATGTCATGTATTCCACCATGGTGGGTTAGAATTTCTAGCCAACACCTCAATTCATCATCCATTATCTTCCCCATTTACATGTTGGATCATTTGGATACCTTCCTCTTCAACCCATACACAACACTAGCAATATAATCCTTTAGTGTTCGTTAGTGTTAGAAAATAGGTTGCAGTCCATACATCGGTTATACATGTTAAGACCATTAAGAAATTTCATGGTGCAATATCCCTTCCATATCCAACCATATATTGGCCTCACACATGGCTATTTTTATTGGAATTCATCACTATAGTAGGAGTATGTCTTCTAACTTGACGCGGTTATGATCTCATAACCAACACAACATGACATGCAATTAAATTTCACATGATTTCATTCAAACATTAAGTAATATTTTCATACTCAAGGCCCTCATCCTTTTCATCAATTCAAATATTGAAATTTAACTAAGGGAACTCTTACCGCAATTTCCTTCATCATTTTATGCAACATAAGCAACCAAATGCATACATGTATGGTTGCTACCAAATTACTTGATGCTACCTAATCAACTAGCATTTTGTAGAAGCGTGTAGGCTCCCTTTACCAACCTCCTAATCAACATTCTTACCATCCTATTTTTCTTCATATGGATGGCTCTCATATACAACAACATCATCACTAGCATCGTTTTAATCCATGCAATAAATATTTTTCCTGGAAACAATCCATCATTAGTCTATTCAAATATCACAACATCATTAATTCATGTATATATATCAACAGACTATTCTTAGTCTACACTCATTCCATATGCATGTCTAGGCATGTCCATATGCACCAAATTACCATCAGTATGCACTAAGAAAATAATCTCATCATCCCTATTTCATGTACATGCATTCTATCTTTATTGTATGCATCATGCATCAGTTCTATCATGCACTCCAATGCATATTTATTTATTTATTTATTTATGTGTGTTGTTATAGATGGTTATCCTTGAATTCTTGTAGAACCTTGCTACCCTGTGCATTATCATTCTACTCAAGTCTTCACCATTGGTCCCTATTTTGAACCTTATATCCAAGCCCCACTTGGCCATTTTACATTTACATCAACTAGATCCACTAGTGTTGTCATGTTATAGCTGATTCCTTTATGCAGAGAATATTGTCCCAACATCTCTTGGCTAAAAATTCTCAATATTCATAGTGTTGTAACATGCACTACTCTAGATGAATATTAACAATTCAATCTAATTAACCACTCCCCATTTCCTTGACCAAACCAGTCTTGAAATACCATTCTCATTGATTGGCATTTCAACATTTTGAAATGTTTCTTTTATGTCATATTTTCCAATATATTTTCTTATCCATGGATTTTATAAATTTTAAATAACTCTCTTAACTTCGTTGAGTGATTCACTATGAAGCACTACTTGGCCACTCAAGATCACTCTGCTCCAAATGGAATGATACACTCCTCCATTTTCAATTGTACCATGCTTCCATTGTGCGCTCTGATAATAGAGGAAACTTTCTTGTTGTAAGTACTTTAGACAAAAAATGTTAAAACATATCTAAAAATTCCTTCTTTCTACATGTAATACCCCTAGGCCGAACCCCAAATTGTAAATGTACATATAGGTTGGTGAGACATGATATTTTGGGTGAGAGTGCCTTGTATATATGTTTTGAGGCCAGAGTGCATGTGTGGTTATTAGGCTGGAGATTCTGGATGTTAAAAGGTCAATGAGACTATCATTATAATACGTAATCACACTCAGATATTAATAAAAATACATCACTGCTACAGACCAAACAAACAAAAGAGTATGGGGGGGTAGAACTCCACTATAAGGGAAAGGGGGGCTAAGATTTTAATAAGAGGGACTAAGCCAAGGGGGATTATGCCCAAGGGAATATTATATTAATATTTCCTAAAGTCTAATTATATGATGTAATACCCCTAGGCCAAACCCCACCTGTAAATGTAAATATAAATTTACATATGTATATAAGTTGGTGAGATTTTTGTATCAAGTCTTGGAATTAGTTTTGTAAGCAAATTCCATAATATAGCGCACATATGTGCCACACACTAAAATAAGAAGTGTGCACATCCTAGGATACTACGCACAACAACCTGAGTGCATGATCTTGAGGCCAAAGAGACTTTGTGTATATGTTCATGTTTTTGAGGTTGGTGAGCCTAGATACAAAAAGGACAATATGTTTGTATTATAAATGTAAATCACACGCAAATATTAATGAAAAACAAATCACTATGGTAGACCAACCATGTAAAAGAGTATGGGTGGATAAACTCCACTAGATAGGGAAAGGGGGATAAAAGTTAAGAATAAGGAGGCTAAGCTAGGGAACTTAAGACAAAAGGAATATTATATTAATATTCCTTAAAGTATAAAGTATGGATAATTATTTTATCATAATTTATAAGGATGGGGGCAAGTGGGCCTAAGGTAGTTCTCAACATGACAAGTGTCAAGTTGGGAACATGCATACATATAGTTTGGACTT
Organism: Picea mariana; assembly: GCA_032191745.1. Lineage (NCBI taxonomy): Eukaryota > Viridiplantae > Streptophyta > Pinopsida > Pinales > Pinaceae > Picea > Picea mariana. Next base: position 59,957 of record JASDQU010241189.1, read on the forward strand.
AGTTCATTTTCCATGATTCCATCATCATTCATTCACTCATTCACTTGTCCTCCATACCTTTTTGTTACTATCATTGTACCTAGTTAGCTTAGGAGATAGACTGAAGAAGCGGGTTGTCAGGCCCATGGGATATTGAAGAGGCAGGTTGCCATGCCCATGAGAAATTATATCTAAGTGATATAATTGTTGGGAATTGATTTCCATAAGATGCAAAACTACAACTACAGGGCTCTGAGACTTTCTGTCTGGCCTGTTGTTGAAGCCTCAGAAAGGAGGTGGGGAAACCAAGGGAATTTTGAGAAAAGAAGGGGCACACTTGTTGGGGTGGGATAGGCATGTGGGGAATGAGAGACTGTAGGATGTTAGTTCGATTTGGCACCTTTGACTAAGTTTTTTCCTGTTGTCTGAGATACATCATCCTTGTTAGGAACTCCTTTACCCGGGTGTAGTTTAGCCCCATCTCGGGGGTGAACCACTACTAAGAGTATGAGCAGTGTGGTCTAAGGTTGGGAGGAATGTGGAAGGTTTGCACATAGTTGGTAGTATTTTTATAGAATATAAGTGTCAATTGTGTGTTAAACTATGTGTTTCATTATTATTTATGCATTTGTTTTTATCGGTTTTTCTTGTGTATGTTGCATGTATATTTCTATTATTATTTTGTATGAATATGTGTATTTGCAGAGTATTTGTTTGTGTTAATTTGGTATCAAAGTTAAAAATTTAAGTGGCATATCCCACGAGGTGGTTGGGGATGCTACATATGATATTTTTATCGTAAGTTCTTAAGGATGAGGAACAGATCACCAAGTTGGGGCAAGTGGGGACAAAGTACTTCCCAACATGACAATTTCCTAAAGTCTGATTATATGATATTTTTATCCTATGTTCATAAGAATGAGTATTGTATCACCAAATGGGGGTAAGTGGGGATAAGGTAGTTCCCAACAAGACAAGTGTCAATTTGGGAACATGCATACTTAAAGTAAGAACTTACTACATTTTTGGGGATCATTCTCTCATTATTCTCTCATCTACTCTTTCCATACGTACACTTTGTCATCCATATCCATATATGTACTTGGGAGCTTTGGTAACTACTTGTAACCAATGATTCCTTGGAGGTATGAGCTAAATAAGAAGGATGTCAGGCCTATGTGCATGTTGAAGAAGTCATTTTTCAAGCCGGTGAGCATTCTCTCTGGGTGTGAGAAATGTTGGGAATTTTTTCTTGCATGTTGGCAATAGATATAGAGCTCTGAGACTTTCTTTTTGGCCTATTTTTGAAGACCCATAAGGGAAGTGAGGAAGCCAAAGGAATCTTAACCAGAGAAGGGGCACACTTCCTAGGGTGGGACAGACTGAGGAAGAAAAGAGGATGTAGGCTAGTTGCAGCAGTTGTCACCTTGGCCTAAGTGTTACTGTAGTGATTAGACCTTAGTCTTGCTTAGTAATCCTTCTCTAGTGAAGTTCCTAGCCCTAGCTCATCAGTGACCTGCTGTTGAGAGTTTATGAGCAACAGAGTCTAAGGTTGGGAAGAAAGTCTGAGGTCTGCACCTAGTTGGTGGCTTATTCAAAAGACAAGTGTCTTCTATGTGTTTGTTTTAAATGTTGTGTGAATAATTATGTTATTCTTGTTGTGATTGTTTTTGGGTTTTTATCGTTAATAATTATGTATGAATAAAATATTGTTAGGACTACATAATTACAATCATATCCAGGGCATATTGTTAATTAAATTGGTATCAGGGGCATAAATTTTGTGTGGCATGGTCCATCTTGGGGATGGGGATCCTATAATGTGGTATAAAATCTCGAGTTTCAACATTGAGCTTGCATGGGCCAATCTAGAAGAGAGTTGAAGACAAAAATCATTGAAATTTAATTTCCAGAGTATGTCTGCAATTTGTTTGACAAAATTATTGAAGTGAAACTAGGGAAATTTCATGGGTAATTTGCAAGAATCAAGCATAAGAATTAAAAATACCCAATTTAAATCTTTAATTGGGAATTTTTGGGCCTATAATTGGCTAAATTTAAGATCTACAAATTTTCCATGACAAAAATTGGGGGGAATTGGGAGAAATTGGGAAAAAGCCCCAATTTATGCAGTTAAACTTATGGAGAATTCGATGCGAAGGATTAGAATTTTTTGTGTAGAGTCTGAATTGGTGCTTACGGGGACAAAATTTTCCATAATGAGCTTAATTAAATAACTCCAATGGAATTCTATGTGGATCTATGAAATAATACATTTTTGGGCATTTTTGAAAAATTTGAAACTTTGACAAAATTGGAAAACTTTGGGTATTTTTTCGTACGGTGATGTCAACATGACGTGGGGGTAACGTGTCATATGACATGGTAGATGGGTGATATGTAATACCATAGTATCAATTACATGGTGGTGATTGGTAACAGGTGTTGCAAGTTGCAGTTGAGGTGGAGTCACGATGTTGGGCACTTGCCCTCTTGTAGAACCTTGACTTCAGACCCATGTAACCCTAATGCGGGGGGTCCCCAAGTGGTTTTGGAAACCACTAGGGAGGTTCCAATGCACCAGAAGATGACACATATCTAGGTGAGAAACTGACGATTTCTATTGCAGACCCCCACCTTTTGTTAATGTTCAGTAGGTCCGAGGGGGCCACAATGCAATGGCGACCATTGATTTGGATCTAACAGGCGAGAAACTCTATGCACCGGGGAGAATGGGAATGGGATGGGGCCCTCCCATCCCTGTGATCCAATGAATAGGTTCCACATGGAAATACTTTGCGGGGTTTGAGAGATTGGACAATGTGCATGCCAGCAAAGATAAGAAAAGGAGAAAGAGGGAAGATATGAGGAATATTTAGGCTGATGCGGTAGGTCGGTACAGTTAGAGGTTGACATGGTTCCACCTCAGGGTTCCAAGTGGACCCAGAATGAAACATTAGCATCCCATTTAGCATAATTTAATCAAATACCCAGCGCAAGTTATGTTTTAGCATGGGTAATGCATGTACATAATCCAATGGCCATGGAGAAGGCAAGGAGGAAAGCATGAATTTGGTAGAAACAATAAAGAGTCTGAAAACAAATGTTAAGAGTTATAAAGATGAGAATGAGACGATTATGAAAGCAAAGGACTAGAAATATGGCTTCAACATCAAGTTTTTGTAGAGCTTGGATATAATAGAGAAGAAAATGGGTAAGGAGACATAATCAAGCAATACAATGATTCATAGATCTCATGCCAGAAGAGGAGAATATGATGGTGTTGATAGACACCATAATCACTCACTAAGACATTCGGTTAGAAAAGCACACAAAATTCCAAGCTTATATCTTGTTAGAAGGCATAATATGAGGTTGAGGGTAGATGAACTACAAGGAGAAATGAATAATATCAATCCCCTTACCTTTGATTGTCAGCACAAGAAAAATGAAGATGAAGAGACTTGGCTATTGGGGATGAGGAAGAAATTTCAATTGCATAATTATTCCTGAAAAGCATAAGGAAGAATTAATTATTCTTGAAAATCATAAGGAGGAATTTTCATCTACCAACTCAAGGGAAAAGAATCAATGTGGTGGGACAAGTTTGTGCAAGTACAACACATTCATGAGAAGAAGATTACTTGGAGGGATTTCAAAAAGTATTTTCAAAAGAATTACTTGACCAAGAGTTATTATGATAAGAAGATGAAGTATTCTTTGGAATTTGAGCTTGGGAGTATGACCATGGATGAGTATGACAGGCGATTATTAGAGTTTTTGAAATATGTTGACTTCATCAAGGATGAGAAGGTCAAGATTTAAAGGTTCTTCCATGGGATGCCATCAATTTTCAGTGATAAGATACAATATGATGATCCCAAGACGTTGGAGGAAAACATAAGGAGAGATAAATGTCTCTATGATCATCATAGAGGAATACCAACTTTCCAAAAGGTTTGGGAAGACAAGAAGAAAGGAAAGATGGAGCAGAGGAAGAAGGGGACCAAGACACCATTATTCAGAAACAATTATCATGGACAACCAACTTGCAATGAGCCAAGAATGATCGAAACAATGGGGAAAATACCAAGGAAACAACCTACTAAATGTTGGGGTTGTGAAGGAGAGCATATGTACATATATTTCCCTCACAGAGGAGAAAAAATGAATATTTTTCACAATATACAGCATGTTGATACAATTGAGGACATGGGTAGAAACGTATTGAGAATCTATGAAGCCCTCGATAAAAATCAAGTTGAGTTTCAGTCTCATATGATTGAAGTAGAAGGTAAGATCAATAACCAACTCATTGTTAGTTTAATTGATTCATGATCTAGTCATAGTTATCTAGATCCTAATATGGTGGAAAGATTTCATTTTCCAAGAAGAAATCTTGGCAAATCTTGGTTGGTTCATCTAGCTATAGGATCTAAAAGAATAATTAATGAGATGGTTAAGGAATGTATAATGGACACAAATGAACTGAGCACCAGGGTAGATTTGAATAGCATACCATTGGGTTCATATGATTTCTTAATTGGTATGAATTGGTTGAAAAAGCATCATGTTTTCCTAGAATTTATAATAAGAAATTTACTTGCTTGAATGAGGAAGGGAACTAGAGAATAGTTCAAGGTATTCCAAGGGTAGTAACTATCAGAGAAGTTTCATCCTTGCAGGTGAAGAAAATCCTCAGGAAAGGATTCCAAATATTTGCAGCTCATATGGAAGAGACACCCAAGGATAAAGTGCTAAATCTTGAAGACTATGTTGTCGTAAAAGAGTTTGAAGATGTATTTAGAGATATATTTTGGTTTCCACCCAAGAGAGATATTGATTTCTATATCAATCGGATGCCTGGAGAAACCCCCATGTGCAAGACTCCTGATAGGATGAGTACACCATAGTTGAAGGAATTGCAAATGAAACTTAAAGAGAATTTGAAGAAGGGGTATTGACGCCCAAGTGTGTCACCTTGGGGTTCTCCGGTGCTATTTTTGAGAAAGAAGGATGGAACCTTGAGGGTTTTCATTGACTTCAAGAAGTTGAATAAGGTGACTATGAAGAACAAATATTCTTTTCCAAGGATAGATGATATTTTCATTCAGTTGAAGGATGAAAATATATTCTCCAACGTTGACCTCAGATCAGGCTATCATCAGGTGAGAATTAAAGAAGAATATATCATCAAGACGAAACCCATAATAAGGTATAGCCATTATGAGTTTACAGTGGTGCCATTTGGGTTATCAAATGGACCAGTTGGCTTCATGTGTTTAATGAATGGTATTTTCAGAAATTACTTGGATAATTTTAGCATTTTATTCTTGGATGGTGTTGCAAGTATTGAGGGATCATCAACTATATGCAAAATTGAGAAAGTGCTCATTCTAGTAGAGACAAATACATTATTTGGGCCATATCATTTCATAGGAAGAGATAATAGTGGATCCAGAGTAAGAACCATCAAGGGATGGCTAGTACAAAAGAATGTCTCAAAGGTGAGATCATTCATGAGGATTTCAAGGTATTATAGGATATTTATTGAGGTATTTTCAAGGATTGCACACCTAATCACTTCCTTGCAAAAGAAGGGTGTGATATTTGAATGGACCTATGAATGTGAAATATTTTTTCAATACTTGAAGAGTGTGTTGACAAGTGCACCAAATTTGAGGATTGTTGATCCAAATGAAGATTGCACTTCATGCATTAATGCATGCAATGAAGGGCTTGGGGAATTTCTTAGTCAAAATGATCATGTAATATTCTATGAGTCAATGAAGCTGAAATAGCATGAGAGAAATTATGTTACTCATTATTTATATTTGGAAGCCATAGTGCATGCCTTGAATATGTGGAGGCATTATCTCATGGGGAGAATATTTGAATTGAGGACAGACCATAGAGGTCTGAAATGTTTGTTTAGACATCCAACCTTGAATGCCAAAAAAAGTAGATGGATAGAATGCATCAGTGAATATGACTTCGATATAAAGTATATCAAAAGAAAAGAGAACAAGGTGGTTGATGCACTCAGTAGGAGGGTGCATGAGATGCATGCTACAACCAATTGCATGTACAAATATGATTTGAAAGACATAATTTTGGAAGCTTAAAAATCAAATCAACATTCTATGGAGACAAATGAAAAAATCCAGCAGGATAACAGCTAGCAGAAAATTCATGATTATGAGATGAGAGAGGATGGAGTCCTCATGTACAAGGGTAGAGTTTATGTGCCTAATTCTCAGGATTTGAAAAAATCTAGTGCTAAGAGAAATTCATAGTGTGCCTTATGTTGGGCATCCAGGTTACCAAAAGACAATTACAACAGTCAAGAGCCAATATTATTGGCTAGGTATGAAGAAAGAGATGGTTGATTATATATCCAAATGTCTTGGATTTTAGAAGGTCTAAGTTGAGAATAGACATATAGTTGGTTTTCTACAACCATTTCTCATTCCTGAGTTGAAATGGGAAGTGGTGACAATTGATTTCATCACCAAGATGCTCAGAACAGTGAAGCAACATGATTCTTTCATGGTGGTGGTGGATAATCTCACTAAAGCTACTCATTTTATTCCATTGAAGTTCACTCACAAGGCAACTAATATTGTAGATATCTACATGAGGTAAATTTCTAGGCTACATGATGTGCCTAAGGAAATTGTTTCTGACAGAGATCCCAAATTTACATCAAATTTTTGGAAAGGGTTATTCAAAGGATCTGGGATGAATCTGAAATTTAGCTCAACATATCATCCAGATTCAAGTGGGAAAACAGAGAGGGTCAATCAGGTAATTGAGGATATGTTGAGGATTTATGTGATGGATAAACCATCAAAATGGGAAGATTATCTACATCTAGTTGAGTTTTCTTATAATAATGGGTGTCATGCATATTTAAAGATGATCCTATTTGAAGAATTATATGGAAGAAAGTGCAACACACCAGTGAGTTGGAACATTCCAGTAGATAGAGTAGTGATTGGGCCATACTTACTCAAGGAAATGGAAGAAAATATGGTGAATATAAAGAAGAATTTAAAGGTTTCCCAAGACAAGTAGAAAATCTATGTAGATAAGGAATGAAATCACAGAGAGTTTAAAGTGGTTGACCATTTCTTAAAAGTGAAGGCCAAGAGAAGTTCCTTGAAGTTGAGGAACTATGCAAAGTTGGAAGTGAGATATTGAGGAACCTTTAAAATCCTGGAGAGAATTGGTCCTATTGCATTCATGCTTGTGCTACATTCATCCATGTGCATTCATAATGTATTCCATGTGTCTTTTCTTAAAAAGTATTTACCTAATGCTAATCATGTGACTGATTGGAATCTAATTCAGGTGGAGCAAGAAGGAAAATTCTGAGTACATATGGTGTGCATATTGGATTGGAAGTTCAAGTTTCTATATAATCAAGAAATAAGGTTGGTAAAGGTCTAGTGGACCTATTGTGGTCATAAGGATGCAACCTAGGAACATGAAGATGTCATGCAGGAAGAGTACCGACATATTTTTGAATACTTTTGAATATTTTAATTGTACATGCATATAATGCACTCAAGATAGTGCGTAAATAAGGGGAAGGGAATGCAATACCCTTAGGATGAAGCCAAAATTATAATTGTACATATATGCTAGTGAGCCATGATATTTTGGCCCATAGTTCCTTGTATATATGTTTTGAGGCTAGATTGATTGTATGGTTATTAGGATGGAGAGCCTGGATGCTAAAAGGCCAGTGAGACTATCATTTAATATGAAATCACACTTGACTATTAATAAAAATACATAACTATTTCATACCAACCAGAAAAAATAGTATGGGGGGCTAGAACTCCACTAGAAGGGAAAGGGGGGCTAAGATTCTAGGAAGAGGAGCTAAGTTGTAATGTTCCACAAATTTACCAAATAAAAAAAATATTCTTAGGGACATTAAATATCTTTCTCTTCGAACAACTTATCTAGAAAGACCTACTATTATTATAAATAGGTAGTTGTCATTACTATCAACTTTTCAAGGTTTATGTTTTCCAGTTATTGACATAATTAACTAACATTATAACAAATTTTATCTCTGAGTTATTTCCTATTGCACGGTAATCATATACTCAAAGGGTCAAGGGTAACTTCGCTATACCCTAGCCTCTCACATTACCCACATATCTAAAATAAGCATCAAGGATAGTAAATCCCCACTAACATTATGATCCTTTCCACGTATCTATATATATGTATGCGTATTAACGTTATATTCACAGAGGCATAACCCCACTCGAATTAAATAAAATATCTAAGCGTAGACAATAGCCATATCATATAGTTCTAAACAAAGTGGATTTTAAAACATAGATTGTGTGCTTAAAGTTAAGGTTTCGTGCATCTATCACATACTTGAAACCTTTTGTCTCTGCGTGCTCTAATCACTTCTCAGTTTACAAGCACTAGCTCCTCTTCACTATCCCCTTCATTCATATTCCCTTGGGTTGTGCCCTTATGCTAATGCACGATTGCGGGCACGAGCAAGAGTGGTTTCAAACCAACCCGCCTGTCGCCCCACAATCCTCCTCCAGTTGACACGTACCCCGCCACCAAAACAATGGTTGAAATTGCGGCCTGCTCAAGGAAAATTATCCTCCATGCAAGTTTCGGCTCTGCAATACTCCCCGTTCGTCAATCTCCTGCCTCTCAGTGCTGCTTCCGATCAATGTCTGCTATCAAGCTCCATTCCACCCCTTTCCTCTCTCCACACGTCTCCCTAGATCTCCACAATATGTCGACGCGTAACTCCCCTCTAGATCAACAGCTATTGTTGACTCTACCTTTCCGGCCTCCTGGAGTTTCAACTCTCAACTCCAATCTCCTGTGCATGGAAATCTCTCGGAGTGGAAGATTTATAGCTACATGTCCCCTTGAATCCACGATAATGATCTCCTCTTCGGATCCAGCCTTCGGGGATCTCAAATCTTAAGTCCTTTTCCTTCTCCTTAAAAAAAACATGAAATCATGCCACATGTCCTATTAAATTGGATGCCCTAGGATTAATTTGGGTCCATGCCAGAGTCCAGATATCTTCACCATGTCTCCTCTCCAGATCTGATGGCTCAGGCTCACTTCAGGTGATCTGACGGCCCAGATTTGTTCTGGCTCTTTGAACTTCGACTGTTTCAACACTTCAACTTTCATCTCCTTTTGGATCTCTTGACACATTGACACATACCCTCTCTGGATCCAACAGTCCAGACACTCCTTTCGCAAAAGCAGGATTTTGCAACCTACGACTTCCAAGTTAACACTTCCTCCACATTCCCGACTTTTGAAATGCCAACATTTTCAGAGCGCCCAAATCCGACGACTCGCACTCCTCTAGATATAATGGTCCAGATATTACTTTCATGTATCGGGATTTTGCATTTTGCGAAGTTGTATGGGTGCTCACTTCCCTACTCCCGATCCTTGATATCCCAAAATTTTCCCTGGACAATCGACGGTCTAGATCTCTCCTCGATCAACGGATCAGATTAAATCGGGATTTCATGTTTCACAAATCCTCACGACTCTTCCCTTTGACCTTTCCACTCTACGATTCAATGAAATGTTGATCTCTTGCCACATGTCCTCTTTCTATGGATGGTCCCGATGATTTCAGGATTTCGCATTTCGGGGTTTCGCAGATTTCACTCTGCTTCTTCCAAATATTTTAGTTTTCGAAATTTCGATAATTCCCTATGACTAACTAGTGCGCTACTTCTCTGAGATCTAACGGCTTGAAAGATTACGACTTCTCCTGAATGTATCTTAACCCTTGATATTCCTGCAATTACCTCAAATTTTTGTGCTCCACTTTTAGATACTTGAACTCTTCAAGACTTGGATACTTTTCTAAGTGTTTCCTCTTGAGACTTAAAACCACTATCCCTCCAGAGCTTTGTTTTCACAATCTTCCCTAACCTGGGAGATTTAAAACATTTCAAAGACTACGCCTTCCAATTTTCTCTTGTGATCTCTGTAACTTTAGGTCTCATCTGTGTTTCTGAAAGAATTGTCCCTCCTGAGCTTTCGTCATTGAAACATGACTTTGGTCCTGTGCACACTTGTGATCTATGTGTAGGTTCGTGCTATCTCTCCCAAGCTTCCGAAATTCAAAAGACTCTTGACCTTAACCTTCTTGCAACTACACTAGATCTAACGACCCAAATTCTGTTGAAAAAGATATAGATCTACCCTAACACATTTTTATCCTGGTAGTCTTTATATCGGGCTCCTATAGATGGCTGATTAAATTTATCTTCAATCCTTAAAGAAAAGGATAGAGGGGAAACCCCTACTGGAGAAGATTTCCCTAAATAGTATTTATGATCGCAGGTGTTATGTAGAGTTTGAAGACTCGTTTAAATATTGGACCGACTCTGCAATAGGTAACATGTTTATGTAGTTTAAAATCCTCGAGCATTGCTCCTGAGTTTATCAAGGAAGATAACTGCAACCTTTTACTAAATTTCATACAGTCGGCTTAAAAGGAAAAATACTTGCAAAGCCGAGAAATAGTTTTCTATATAATAAATTTTCAGATGGCTCGGAAAGTCCATAGGTAACAACACACACACACACACACACACNTTTCAATTATGATATTCCCTCAAAATTTTGTTTGGTAATTGTATAATTTAAACATCCTTAATATCAACCACAGATTGATCTGATAATTTTTTTTTCTATTGTATTCATATATTAAATCAAATGAATATGAGAACTTTCACACTTTTGTTAACAATAATACCCACAACAGTTTTTTATTAACTCTACTTAGTAAAACTTGCATACATTTATCAACAGTTAGAACATACAACAGTATTTCTTGGCTCTACTCAATGCATAAATTTAACTGTAAATATTTATTCAATAATTTATTTCCTTCTACCCAACAAGTATATGTAATCTATCAGTCATTCATCAATAGAACATTTAACCAGGACTAAGTAAATACATTCTACCAATTATTAATCAACAGAACGATCAACTAGGGAAGAGTAGAAGAACATATCTGAACAAATTGTTGGGACAACAAATCGAACATCCAAGTTCCACCCAACCATAGAACAGAACATCCAAACTACTTGTTCCATTCACCCCCTATCCTAACCATGAATCCATGAGGGAGAACCTCAAAACTCCTCTTTCTCTATAGTCCTCTTTCAGATCCTAATTCTCCTTGCCTCATCCTCAGAAATAGTGCTCATAACAACAAGTGATGTTTTTCTTCAGATCGGAATTTATCCTTACCTCACACTTAGAATTAGTGCTTGTAACAGCAAGTCCATCTTTTTTACCCAACATACTAGACAGCGCCCTGCCTCCTCCCAGATGCTATATATGCAAAAGCATCTTGTGCCTAGGTCTTTTCCCCTTGGAAAGTTTCGTAGATTTACAAATCCCTGATTTTCAGGGGCTGCCAATGGTCAAATTCCTTATTTTCCACTTGTAAAATTCATCCCTGAGGTATTTCAATCCTGTTCCCCACTCATGGAGTCATGGTCAGTTGATTTCAACCTAGTTGTTCCATTTGTCTCTCAACAATGAATATAAAAATTATGTGTCTCTTACAAGTGTCATAGTCAAAGAGTTAATTGGGCAAATCAAATCTTTTCCCAATTAGTCACAATAATTAATTACAATTAACTAAATTCCCAAATTTGGAATTGCCATAAATGGAAATAATTTTCCAAATTTGAATTTTCCAAAAACAAAAACAAATTCCTAAGTATTTTCAGACTTCAATAGTAATTTAATTTTGGGGATATTACATCCTTTCCCCCTTTAGTACAACACCGTCCTCAGTGTCTGTTCCTTTCTCAGAATAAGGTTGGGTAAGATTTCTGCAAATCTTCCTCCAATCCCCAAGTAGCCTCCTCAGGACTAAAGTGCTTGCATTGCAATTTTACCTGGGTGACGGCTTTGTTCAGTAGTGTTATTTCTCTCATGTCCAGAATGCGTAGAGGTTCCGCTTGGAAATCGCCTTCTCGTTCCACTTGCACCATGTTCCAATCAATCATGTGAGTAGGATCATGAACATAATTTTTTAACAAAGAAACATGAAATACATTATGAATTTTCATATTTGTAGGAAGTGCAAGTTGATATTCCACGGGTCCAATTCGAGCTAAGATCTCGAAAGGGCCACAAAACCTGGGTGCCAACTTGGCACAGCTTCCTAACTTTAATGAACTTCTTCTTTCTTTGACTTTTAAATACACATGGTCTCCAACTTGAAATTCCTGGTGTCTTCTTTTCAGGTCCGCATAACTTTTCTGTCTGTCATGTGTCTCCTTTAAATTCTATTGTATTTTTCTTATCATACTCTCGATTTCGTGGAGCATTTCTGGTCCCACCATGATTCTGTCAACTGGGTTATCCCAGCTAATCAGATTTGTACACTTTATGTCATACAGTACTTCGAAGGGGCTCATCTTAGCTGACGTCTGGTAACCGTTATTATATGCAAATTCCACCAAGTGCAGGTAGTCTTCCCACTTACTTGGCTTCATCCTTATTATCATTTGTAGCATATCTTCTACGATTTGGTTTGTTCGTTCATTCTGCCCATCTGTTTGTGGATGGTAGATTGTGCTGAAATTCAAGTTAGTATTCAACCCTACAAACAATTATTTCCAAAAAGTAGATGTAAATTTTATGTATCTATTCGAAATCACCATTTTTGGAATACCATGCAGTCTAAAAATTTCCTTCATGAATATTTCAGCTATGTTAATAGCTTTATAAGTATATTTTACAGGAATAAAGTGTGCAGACTTGCTAAGCTTATCAATTACTACCATAATTGAATCATTTTGTTTTTTAGTTCTAGGCAAACCTATGATAAAATCTAGTGATATAGTTTCCCATTTCCATTCCGGCATAGGTAGAGGCTACAACAGGTCGGCTGGATGTTGGTGTTCAACCTTCATCTGTTGACAATATTGGCACTTAGACAAGTATTTTGTGGTCCCAACTTTCATATTAGGCCAATAAAATAACTTCCTTAGTGTTGTTACCATTTTCTGATATCCCGAATGACCAGAATATGGTTTCTTATGTACTTCGTCCAACACTGTTAACTTTAGTTCAGTGAAATCTGGTATGTATAATCTATTTTTGAATCTTAGTAGACCATTTATGTCCAAATTCAGATATGTTCTATCTAACTTTTCTGCATTATTTTGTAAATCTACTACTGCTTTAATGTAGTTTTCATCATCATTACTTGCAACCTTTATCCTTTGCTCAATGTCGTTTTCATCCCTGTTGATGTTCATCTCAAACAACCCATGGATTCTTCTACTTAAAGCATCTGCCACTTTGTTTTCCTTTCCCTTTATGTGTCTTACCTTGAAGTCGAATTCACTCAAGAAGGCCAGCCATTTTTCTTGCCTTGCATTAAGGTCTAGTTGACTAAACATAAATTTCACACCATTGTTATTAGTCAACAACCAAAATTTTCTACCCATTATATAGTGTCTCCACATCTTTAATGCATGGATGGCAACTACTAACTCTAAGTCATGAGTGACATAGTTTCATTTGTGCTCTTTTAGTTTTCAGGACTCGTAACAAATGACATGTCCTTCTTGAGTTAGGACACCTCCCAAACCTTCTTTGCTCGCATCCACACAAACTATGAAGTCTTTATCCGGGTCTGCTACCCTTAAAATGGGTGCAGTTGTTAACAATTCTTTTAACTTATTAAAACTGTCCTGACATTTTTGTGACCAATTAAACTTGGTTCCCTTCTTTTGTAAAGATGTGATAGGGTATGCAATCTTAGAGAATCCCTCTATAAATCTGTGGTAGTATTTGATGATTCCCATGAATGACCATATATCCGCTACATCCTTAGGGATAGGCCATTCCATGATGGCTCTTATTTTCTCTGGGTCAACTACAATACCTTCTTCAAATGATACATGTCCTAAGTACTGTATTTTCTTTTGATAAAAGTCACATTTGTCGAATTTATCATACAACTTGTGCTTTCTTAAAGTTTGCAATACTATCCTTAGATGTTCTTCATGTTCTTCTTTTGTTTTAGAATATACTAGGATATCGTCAACAAAAACCAAAACAAAATTATCCAAGTATTGACTGAAAATGTTGTTCATTAAACACATAAATGTTGTTGGTGTGTTAATGAGACCAAACGGTATAACAAAAAATTTGTAGTGTCCATATATCGTCATGAATGATGTTTTACTTATGTCTTCATATTTTATTCTAGCCTGGTGATAACCAGATCTTAAATCCAATTTAGAAAAAATATTTTCCCCACCTACTTAATCGAACAGATCATTGAATCTAGGTAAGGGGTATTTGTTCTTAATAGTCATTTTGTTTAAATGTTTGTAATCAATGCATAATCTTAGAGTTTCGTATTTATTTTTAACAAAAAGGACTGGTGCTCCCCATGGTGAGACACTTGGCCTGATGTATTCCTTGTCCAACAGTTCTTGTAGTTGGATCTTTAATTCTGTTAATTCGTGTAAACTCATTCGGTAGAGTGCCTTAGATATAGGAGTTGATCCCGGCAGCAAATCGATAGAAAATTCTATCTCTCTCCTTGGGGGAAGTTCAGGTATTTCGTCGACAAACACGTCTCTAAAATCTTGCAAGACGACAAAATCTTCTAGGCTAGGTTTATTTTCTTTTTCCAACAAATTTGTCACTTGGGTGGCATAAATCTAGCAACCTTTTCTCATGCACTTCTTAAATTGGATTGTTGAAATCTTCCTAACTGAGATTGGTTTTCATATGCCTTGTATTGTCTTAATAGTGTTGTTTTCATCTTTGTAATTGAGTGATTTTTCATAACAATCTAAAACTGCTTTATGCCTCTCTAACTAGTCCATTCCAACAATTATATCATAAGACCCTAATGGTAGAATATCCATATTTATCTGTGTGTTTTGACCACCTAAACTGAACTCATGGTCAGAAATAAAATCAGATACTTTTCTTTTCGTTCTTGTTGCTAGTTGTACTAGACAAGATTTTGCATGTCTTATTTTCTTAAGTTTATTTGAATCCACTACACTAGGAGCAACATAACTCAAACTAGCTCATGGATCAATTAAAACAAAAACACAATTATTGTTAACTTTACCTTCAACTTCCACTACAGTAGACTGGTGATCAGCTTGTCGGTCATCCACGACTGCATTGATCTTATGTAATCTTCTGCCCACATCTCCCACTGTAGAGGCCTCCTGTAGGTTGTGAACCATAGTCTTGTCTGCAGAAGTTAAACCTGGGCAATTCCTCCTTAAGTGAGGTTCTCCACATTCCCATCATTTTAACAGTTCTCTGGGGCTATCCCCAAACTTCTTTGTTCCTATATTAACTGGTTTACCATCTCCTTGGTTGTTCTGGTTATTGGAGTGAAAATATTTCCTTCAAAAACTCTTTGTTGCATTCTGGAACGGAGCTGGTTGATATCCCTTTTTCCGCAGGTCCATTCGGTCTTGTTTCTTGTCTTTGCACACCTTGGGAAATTATGACCATTGTTTGTATTGGTCGTAACACATTTGGGCCTTCCTGAAAACTTCACTTAAGGACTTGGGGTAGTAGAATTTTATTCTGTCCTTATAGGACTGTGGTAAACAGCTTAGGAACCATTGTATTTTTACTTTTTTCTCCCAGATATAAGGAACGAACCTTAATAATTCCAGGAATTTGTTTATTAGGTCATCCATAGTCATTTGACCTAGTCGTAGTTCATAAAAATATTTGGTTTTTCTTTCATAGTAACTTTCAGATAAATACTGTTTCTTAAAGTATTTCTTAAAATCCGACCACTCCATCTATTTTTCCTTTAGGCCCTTGGCCAACTTCAGGTCTTTCCACCATATGCTTACTTTTCCTTTCAGATTATAGATGGCCATTCTGACTTTCATATTGCTGGAATAGTTGTAGATCTGGAAATACTCTTTTATGTCCAATAACCATTTTTCAGACTCCTCTTTTGTCCTAGATTCCCCATCAAAGGTGGACGGTTTTATTTTCTTAAATTTTCCCTCAATATGGTCCACATGTTTCCTCTTTCTTCCCATGGTTGTTTTATTTTCTGCTGATGGTGTACCTTTGGAAGAACTGTCCCCTTTTACTCCTTCAGGACCAAAATTTTTTAAGGCCCTTTTTCTGACCTCTTCTTCTTCATTATTGTCCTTCAGGATATTCTTTGTTACTATGCTATGCAACAATACTTCATTTATTTCCTACTGTTCTTGTTGTGCCTTTTTCAGTATATCATTGTCTTCTTTGAAAACTTGTAGTTCCACAATGAGATTTCTCATGGTTTCTAGAACCTCGGTAGGTGAACTTCTATCATTTTTCTGCCTCAGTTCTTCATGAGGTCTTTGCTTAGGATTCTCCTTGAGTCAGATCTCAACTTCATTCTGTGTTGCCATAATCACAAAAAAAATAAATTTTTTTTGTTTGTAACTGTAATTATTTTGTTAATTTTTCATTAAACAGAAAGCATGTGCTAAGCAAACATTTTTGGCCCTGTTTAAGGTCCAAGTGTTGTAACCTTTGCTCTGATACCATATGTAATGTTCCCCAAATTTACCAAATAAAAGAAAAATTCTTAGGGACATTAAATGTCTTTCTCTTCAAACAACTTATCTCAAAATACCTACTATTATTATAAATAGGTAGTTGTCATTACTATCAACTTTTCAAGGTTTATGTTTTCCAGTTATTGACATAATTAACTAAAATTATAAAAGATTTTATCTCTGAGTTATTTCCTATTGCACGGTAATCATATATTCAAAGGGTCAAGGGTAACTTCGCTATACCCCAGCCTCTCAGATTACCCACATATCTTAAAAAAACATCAATGATAGTAAAGACCCACTAACATTATGATCCTTTCCACATATCTATATATATGTATGCGTATTAATGTTAGATTCATAGAGGGAGAACCCCACTCAAATTACATAAAATATTTAAGCGTAGACAGTAGCCATATCATATAGGTCTAAACGAAGTGGAGTTTAAAACATAGATGGTGTGCTTAAATTTAAGGTTCCATGCATCTATCACAGACTTTAAACCTTTTGTCTCTATGTGCTCTGATCGCTTCTTAGTTTACAAGTGTTGGCTCCTCTTCACTAGCCCCTTCATTCATATGCACTTGGGTTGTTCCCTTGGGCTAATGCATGATTGCGGGCATGGGAAAGAGTGGTTTCAAACCAACCTTCCTGTCACCCCACAATCCTCCTCCAGCTGACACATAGGTCATAACCAAAACAGTGGTTGAAATTGCGGCTTGCTCAAGGAAAATTATTCTCCATGCAAGTTCCAGCTCTGCAGTCCTCCTCATCCATTGATCTCCTACCTCTCAGCCCTGCTTCCAATCAACGATTTCTATTGATCTTCGTTCCTCCCCTTTACTCTCTCCACGAGTCTCCCTAGATCTCCATGATCTGTCGACACGTAACCTCCCTCTGGATCAACGACTATCGTTGAATCCACCTTTCTGGCCTTTGGGAGCTTCAACTCTCAACTCCAATCTCCTCTGCATGGAAATATCACAAAATGAAAGATCTATTGCGACCTATCCCCTTGAATCCACAACAAGGATCTCCTCCATAGATCCGGCCTTCAGGGATCTCAAATCTCAAGTCCTTTTCCTTCTCCTTAAAAACAATGTGGAATATTGCCACGTGTCCTCTTAAATTGGATGACCTAGGATTAATTTGGGTCCTTTCCGAAGTCCATAGATCTTTGCCACATCTCCCCTCCAAATCTAACGGCTTAGGTTCACTTTGGGTGATCTAACGACCCATATTTGTTTCGGCTCTCTAGACTTTGACTGTTCCAACACTTCAACTTCTGCCTCCTTCTGGATCTCCCAACCCATTGACACGTATCCTATCTGGATCCAACGGTCCAAACTCTCCTTTCGCAAAATGAATATTTCGCAACTTGCGACTTCCAAGTTAACACTTCCTCCACATTCTCGACTTCTGAAATGCCGACATTTTTAGAGTGCCCAAATCTGACGACTCACACTCCTCTGGATATAACGGTCCAGATCTTCCCTTCATGTATCGGGAATTTGCGTTTTGCGAAGTTGGATGGGTGCTCACTCCCTGCTCTCGATCCTCAATATCCCGAAATTCTTCCTGGACAATCGACGGTCCAGATCTCTCCTCGATCAACAGCGCAGATTAAATCACAATTTCACATTTCACGAATCCTCATGACTCCGCCCTTTGACCTTTCCACTCTGTGAGTCAGCGAAATGTTGGTCTCTTGCCACATGTCCCCTTTCGATGGATGGTTCCGATGATTTCGGGATTTTGCGTTTTGGGGTTTCGCAGATTTCAATCTGCTTCTTCCAAATCTTCTGGTTTGCGAAATTCTGATAATTCCCTACGACTAACCAGTGTGCTACTTCTCCGAGATCTAACGGCTTGAAATATTTTGGCTTCTTCTAAATGGATCTTAACCCTTGATCTTCCTACAATTACCTCGAATGTATGCGCTCCACTTTTAGATACTTCAAATCTTCAAGACCTGGATGATTTTCTAAGTGTTTCCTCTCGATACTTAAAACCACTATCCCTCTTGATCTTTGTTTTCTCTATCTTCCCTAACCTGGGAGATTTCAAGTGTTTCAAAGACTACACCTTCCAATTTTCTCTTGCGAGCTCTGTAACTTTAGGTCTCGTCTGGGTTTCTGAAATCATTGTCCCTCCTAAGATTTCGTCAATGAAACATGACTTCAGCTCTACGCACACTTGTGCTCTGTGTGCAGCTTCTCACTATCTCTCCTGAGCTTTCGAAAGTCAAAAGACTCTTGACCTTAACCTTCTTGCAACCACACTGGATCTAACGACCCAGATTCTGTTGAAAAAGATATGGATCTACCATAGCACATTATTATCCTGGTAGTCTTTATAACAGGCTCCTATAAACAACTAATTAAATTTATCTTCAATCCTTGAAGAAAAGGATAGAGGGGAAACCCCTACTGGAGACGATTTTCCTAAATAGTAGTTATGATCGCAGGTGTTATGTAGAGTTTGAAGACTCGTTTAAATATTGGGCTGACTCTACAATAGGTAACAGGTTTATGTAGTTTAAACTCCCTGGACATTGCTCCTGAGTTTATCAAGGAAGAGAACTGCAACCTTTTACTATATTTCATATAGTCGGCTTAAAAGGAAAAATATTTGCAATAGCCAAGAAATAGTTTTCTGTGTAATAGATGTTCAAATAACTCATAAAGTCCGTAGGTAACAACATATATATATATATATATATATATATATATATATATATATATATATATTTCAATTCTGATATTCTCTCAAAATTTTATTTGGTAATTGTATAATTTAAACATCCTTAATATCAACCACAGATCAATCTGATAAATTGTTTTTCTATTGTATACAGAGATTAAATCACATGAATAGGATAACTTTCACACTTTCATTAACAATAATACCCACAACAGTTTTTTCTTAACTCTACTCAGGAAACTTCCATACATATATCAATAGTTAGCACATACAACAGTCTTTCTTGGCTCTACTCAATGCATAAATTTAACTGTAAAGATTTATTCAACAATTTATTTCCTTCTACCCAACAAGTAGATGTAATCTATCAGTCATTCATCAATAGAACATTTAACCATAACTAAGTAAATACATTCTACCAATTATTAATCAACAGAACAATCAACTAGGGAAGAGTAGAAGAACATATCTGAACAAATTGTTGGGACAACAAATGGAACAACCAAGTTCCACCCAACCATAGAATAGAACATCCAAACTACTTGTTCCGTTCACCCCCTATCCTAACCATGAATCCATGAGGGCGAACCTCGAAAATCCTCTTTTGCTATAGTCCTCTTTCTGATCCCAATTCTCCTTGCCTCACACTCAGAAATAGTGCTCATAACAACAAGTGATGTTTTTCTTCAGATCGGAAGTTCTCCTTGCCTCACACTCAGAATTAGTGCTCGTAATAGCAAGTCCGTCTTTTTTCCACAGCATACTAGGTAGCATCTTACCTCCTCCCATATGCTATATATGCAAAATCATATTGTGCCTAGGTCTTTTCCCCTTGGGAATTTTTGCAGCTTTACAAATCCCTGATTTTCAAGTGCTGCCAATGGCCAAATTCCTGATTTCCCACTTGTGAAATTCAGCCATGAGGTAGTTCAAGCATGTTCCCCACTCATGGATTCATGGTCATTTGATTTCAACCTGACTGTTCCATTTGTCTCTCAGGAATAAATATAAAAATTATTTGTGTCTTACAAGTGTCATAGTCAAAGATTTAGTTGGGAAAATCAAATATTTTCCAATCAGTCACAATAATTAATTACAATTAACTAAATTCTCAAATTCGGAATTGTCATAAATGACAATAATTTTCCAAATTCGAATTTGCCAAAAATGAAAACAAATTCCTAAGTATTTTCAAACTTCAATAGTAATGTAATGTTGGGTATATTACATAAGTCAAGGAGGATTAATCCCAAGGGAATATTATATTAATATTTCCTAAAGTCTAATTATATGATATTTTTGTCCTAATTTCCTAAGGATGAGGAATGTATCACTGAGTGGGGGCAAGTGGGGACAAGATAGTTTCAAACATGAAAAGTGTCAAGTTGGGAAGATGCATACTTAAAGTAAGAACTTAGTACATTTTTGGGGATCATTCTCCCATTATTCTTTCATCCACTCTTTCCATACGTAAACTCTGCCATACATAGTTGTACCTGTACTTGGGAACTTTGGTAGCTACTTGTAACCAATGATTCCTTGGAGTTCTAAGTTGAAGAAGAAAATTTTCAAGCCTATGTGCATGTTGAAGAAGCGAGTTGTCAGGCCCATGAGCATTCTCTCTAGGTGAGAGAATTGTTGGCAATTGTTTCTTGGATGTTGGCAATAGCTATAGAGATATGAGAGTTTCTTCCTCGACTGTTGTTGAAGCCCTAAAAGGGAAGTGGGGAAGCTGAAGAAGTCTTAAGCAAATAAGGGGCACACTTCCTAGGGTAGGACAAACTGAGGAAAATGAGAGGTTGTAGGCTAGTTGCAGCAGCTGGCACCTTGGCTTGAGTGTTACTGTGTTGATTATACCTTATTCTATCTTAGGAAGCCTTCCCTGATGGATTTTCTAGCCCAAGCTCAAGGGCGATCTTCTACTGATATTTTATGAGAAGTAGAGTCTAATGCTTATTCAATAGATAAGTGTCTTATGTGTGTTTGTTTTAATTGTCGCGTGAATAATTATGCTATTCTTGTTATGATTTTTTATGGATTTTTGCTATTAATAATTATGCATGAATAAAATATTGTTAGGAATGCATAGGACTCCATAATTGCAATCATATGAAAGGCATATTGTTAATTAAATTGGTATCATAGGACGAAATATTGTGTGGAATTGTCCAACTTGGGGTTGGGGATGCTACATTTCATTCCTATACTTGCACATGGAGATGACTCATCCACTCTACGAGTCACACCTCATCTCATGATATCATTTTCCCTTCAATTGCATCAAGATTTGTATCCTTCACTAAATTTATACCTTCAAGGATATGGATCCCTCTTTAACTCCCTATGCATGCAATGAAATTCCTCACCTATTGGCTTCATGCTTATGTGATAACCTATGTTGATTTTCCTTTGCAATCCATTCATACTTTGTAGAAATTGAATACAAATATTTTTATGCTCTTCCAGAGTCTTTTGTTAGCCTTGCATCATCTGATTTGCAGCCATGCACTTCCCTCTACAACTCTTTGATTCTTCAGCTAAATGTACAAGCTTGACCTGCTTCCTTATCCTACGGACCATGGGATTAATATGGAATAAACCCACACAACCTTCATTTGTGAAATCTTATCATATTTCTAGCAATACCTTCACACAACACTCTCTGCTAGAGTGCTCCTCTTCTTATTAACAATGCCTTG
>JASDQU010241190.1:22951-36040 GCA_032191745.1 Picea mariana
TCTTGAGTCGGTTGACGAGTTCTTTGCATTACACATTGGTCAGGATCATGATTTCGAGGGTGACCCTCCCCCTCAAGTATTTTTGAATAAAATTGCTAATCACCATATTGTTTAGCTTCCTATTAATCACATTCCAAAGGGACCGATTCCTATGGAAAGTTTGTTCGATGGGAACGATGTGGCGGTAAACCTTAAAGGCCCAACTGAGAATGATGATGTAGCTGAGTGCAACATTGGTACAGAGGAGGATCCAAAGTTTGTTAATATGTCAAGCAGCTTGTCAAGGAAGCAGAGGGCCGAGTATGCTGAGTTATTAAAAGAATTTGTTTACGTGTTTCTCTGGACCTATGAGGACCTCAGGACATATGACACTAANAGAAGGAGATAAAGAAGTTGTTGGATTCCCATATCATCGTGCCTTTGAGATATTCAGAGTGGGTGGCCAACCTAGTCTCAGTGAGAAATAAAAGTGGCGAAATCAGACTATGTGTCGATTTCAGGAACCTGAACAAGAGCTCAAAGAAAGACAATTACCCCTTGTAGAAAATGGAACACATATTACAAAGGGTAACTGGCTCGTCAAGGATATCCATGATTGGCAAATTTTCGGGATACAATCAGATCTTGGTCCTACCTGAGGACAGAGAAAAAACAACCTTTACCACTCCTTGGGGTACATTCATGTATGACAAAATGCCCTCTGGATTGATGAACGCAGGAGAAACCTTCCAGAGAGCCATGGATATCGCTTTCATTGGATAAAAAGACAAGTTTGTGGTTATCTATTTGGATGATATTACAGTATTCTCCAAATCAGATGAAGAGCACTATGAGCATTTAAAAAGGGTTTTCCTAAAATGCAGGAAATTTGGTCTCTCCTTAAATCCCAAGAAATCGTTGTTTTCCATGTGTTAGCAATAAAAAACGCACTAGTATTTTGATGAGTATTTCTATCACTCTTCACTTGATTTATCGTTTTCTTCAGACTCTTGGCCAGTATCTTAACCTCCATATTTTTCATCAAGATCTTGCTTGATTACTTTGCCCAGAAATCAAAGATATTGCGCAGAAGGTTGATTTTGTTTATGATGAGGATAGTTGGGTGTTTGAAACATTTGACAGATTGAAGGCATTGGGCCGCATGGAAGAAGGGCCACAAGAAGAAATGAACCACGCATTAGAGCTTCCAGACATCGAGATTAAAGTTTGTTGCCTAGGTGCTTTAAAGAGAAACTTAGCTCCTTCTTTAGATTACAAATGTGGAGATGTTAAGTTGCAAGGTCTAAGGCGTTGATGTTACCTGTCATTACACATCGTGTGCCAAGTATTGATAGAAAGTAGCAAAATGCAAATAACCTCCACGTATTGCAGATGTCGAATTTTTATTAAAAGACTTGCAGACCGCCAAGTAAACCCCCTGTCAATTCAGATTGGCGCGCGATGGTCAGAAAAAGATCTCATTGACAAATCATTATTTTATTGAGCAGGTGATTAATCTTGCAAGAAAATCTTAGATCGATGAAAAGTAACCAATTGTGGAGACCTTTTCTATTTCTTAACACATTGGATGTGGCCACATTTCATGGAGCATTGGGTTTCTCAGCGGACAGATTGCTAGCATCTTAGTTCATGTCCCTTAAAGGATTCAGTAACAGAGCTTCCTATATTACATGGTAGGCCTGAATCTCCATTGCTCTTGTATAATCTCTGTGCATGGATATCTAGGATGCCATTCATAAATGCCTTAGAGCTATGTTCATGGATTTTTGGCACAAAGGGTGAAGTTCTTCCTGTTGTTGTAGTTGTATCGGCTCTTGCAAAGGAGCAGCAACATTATCATTTTACATTTATTACACATGCCGCTCAAAACCAGAAGTACAGGGGTGAATTGTTTGGGTTTGTGCAATCCACGGGACAACATTTTGGGCACCCAATACATAGAGATTTGAGTCAAATAACGATTTTCTAGATCAGTGTAAATCTTTGCATCAGACTGATATTCATTGGGTACCTATGTATTTAATAGTTATTCATTCCGATCTTGGGTTTTCGAGGATACTCAAGAATTCATTTGGTGCTTTGTGGAGATGATTTACAAAGTAGATGATGATCATGACTTTTTGCTTAAGGTAGTTTCGATTGGGAATTCTGGTATGGGTAAGTCCAGTCTTCTCTCCAAAATCACCAGAAATAAATCTAGTTTGGAAACCAAATCTACCATTGTTGAGGAGTTTGCAATGAGGAGCATTTTTTTTTGCCTTTCCTTATTTTGACAACGATGGAAGCACACAAATTACTCTGGATGAGCTTCAGCGAATCTTCCAGGAATTTGGTATTGTTGAGCTTGAGGAAATGATCAAAGAAGATTGATCAAGATAATGATAGGAATACCCATATTCCCTAGCAAGAAGATCCTTCTTGTGCAACTATCAAATTCCGGTCATAGATATCAGCAATTGTGTATTTTGATTTCCTTTTCATTGCAGGTCACTTGAGGTTTAAACATCAAATGTCGGCAACACTTTATTATGCAGCTGCTGAAGAATCTAACACTCTATGCAGGATCATTGCTACTCTGCATAATTTTTTCTCAAAGATAAAACAGATCTTTCACCAACGCAAAAGGCATAATTATAACCAGTTAGTTGATGAAAAGAAGAGCTTTCACCAGCTAACTAGCAAATCTTAAGGCAAAATAGCTGGTGAAACCTGAGATGGCCAGAGAAAGAATAATTTTGCCCAGATTGAAGTTTTACTAATCTGAATCTCTTGAAAACTCTTTTAATGGATAGATGTTGAATTATAGAGTCATATCTAAGATCCACTTTTGATGTAAAAGGGTTAGAAAAGGTATTCAAGTTGGTTTTGATACCTTTTTTGGAGGCAACAAATCAGGGTTTTTTCCAAAATTAGCAAATTCAAATTTCATCTTTCTCAAGAGTCATCAAACAGCCCTGGAAGGCTTATCTACACTGCATAGAGATTCTACATCATCTGAAGACCTTGAAATGTGGAATTGACCTCATTTTGAGGATCATTCCTTATCTTTTGTAAATCAGTTTTGACCTTCTATCTTTAGCATATCTGATCCATTCTTTTAGGATCTGAAAACTGTATTGTAGAACTATAAAGCTCAAGACATATAGGACTCATGGGGGGGGTTCAATTCTGGATACATTCTGGCTCATGTACTTAGACTCTTATCTTGATATGAATCACAGTCTTCTTTTGCTACCAATGTCAGATTTGGTCATGTGTTGCATTACTTTGTACTTTGATTCAGTTTAGCTCAGCTTTTAAGAACTGTTATCTTCTTATTTAGCTCATGAATTTGAATTAAAGGATCTCTTACTATCTTGTATGACCCTACATGTTAATTTACTTGGTTATCTAGATTAGTGTTATTCATACCCTATTCCAATTACTTTATCTAATTATTGATTTCTAAAAGCACTGGCTCATTCTAATGCATGATAAGTTGTTCTTCTCATTATCCCTTGAGTTATCCCATTGATCCAAATACACCTAATTATTACATTTATTAAGTTACCAAGCATCCTTATCCTACAACCCTAAAGAGTTTCTTGGAGGTCTAACAAATTGGTGTCGTTGCCGGGGAGAGGAGATTGAAGCTCAGCTTCCCTAGGAGATGACATTAGATCTACTCCTTGATGATAGACAAGGATTAGACATTACATTGGTTGTAATCATCTATCTGGCGACTCCATGAAGGATGAATTCAGTGGTGGCTCCATTGTTCAGGAATCTGTTGGTGACTCCACCGGTATGACATGAACCAGATCTTTGCTAAGAGGTATGCGTTATGTGATTTTTCAAAAATCATTGGTTTCCCTAATCCAATGCCTAGTAGAGATGAATGGGAAAATAGTCTTCCCAGATTTCGAGGAGAAGAATGGGAAGTGCCAGCTGAACATTTGTTGGACATTCATGATTACATGCATCGGTTGCAAGTTGTGCATGAGAATGTTCAGATCCAGCTCTTCTGTTTCTCATTAGAGGGAATTGCTGATGATTGGTACCGGTCTCTGCCTTATGCCAGTATCAACTCTTTGGCAGATTTTCATGTTGCTTTTCATGTGTTTTGTAAAGACCATTTTCGAGACGATGTTCTCTATCCTGAATGCTGTCATGAATTTCATTTATTGACTAAAGAATCGGATGTTAATGAAGAGTACGCTGCTAGCGAGAATACTCTTCGTTATCAAGAGATTGATGATTCACATTATGATAACCATTGTGATGCTTTTAACATTGTATTAAATGCATCTTTTAAAGATGGTTGTGATGAAGATCCGATTATCCACTTTGAAAACCCCAAATATGATTATCAGATTAACACATTAGCAGGTGACAGACTCAGATCTGCAACAGATTCTAAGGGCAACCATCAGCTTTCTGATTTGCAGACCAAGGCAGTTTTCAGTAGATATGAAGAGGAAGGTGAAGAATAGAAAGGTTCAGATCAGAAATTGAGTTTGTATTTTCCTCCAACAGAGATCAAGCAGTCTACATTCATCATTGAGTTTTGTGAAGGAAAAGAAGAGCAGCATTACAGTCAATTGGATCAGCAAGTCAAAGTGGTATTTCATTATGACTTTAATGACCCTTCTACCAACTATTTGGAATCTATGAACATTATATGTGTTAAATTGTTTTTATCACTTGAAAATTGGCTTGATCGTCTATTCAAATCTCTTTGTTGTTGGCTATCCATTCCATTATTGTTCAGGTCAAGATCAAGGATGTTAGCAATAAATCAGTTTCTAATATGGCTGCATTGGAAATTCTATTTTACTTGATAAATTTGCCTCTATTGTTTAGTGTAGGAGTAGGCAGAAGAATAAGCTCACCATACGAGCAACTAGATCTTTTTCAGTTGTTGAGTTCATGAATAAGTAAGGCAGGCTACAAGCAAGATACAGGCAGGTTGCATGTTTGCAGAGGAACAATTGCAGAGGCTAGATGACTCCATATCCCAATAGATAAGGTGACTGGAACTACTAGGTTCTTCGAAACCTCGCAGGGAGGTCTCCATCCCAGTTGGAGCCAGTTGTTAGCAATAAAAGATGCACTACTATTTTGATGAGTATTTCTATCACTCTTCACCTGATTTATCATTTTCTTCAGACTCTTGGCCAGTATCTTAACCTCCATATTTTTCATCAAGCTCCTCCTTGATTACTTTTCCCAGAAATCCTTTGGTTTTCTGCCTCTGGACCTGCAATACAAGAATACAAATAAAACGTTATTCATTTTTCCCCAGTCTATGCTATGGAGATTACAAATATAAAAAATATATTATTGTTTTTTATATCTTCTATCTCATATTATAGGCAAAGAAATATGAATGTTCGAGTATCCTAAGGTTTCTAAACTCAAGTTATTATACATATGTTTAAAGTCTCTAGGGGTTATGGTTGTTATGGTTTTTAGCTTTAAACAAAATATTGAAGGCCCATTCCACCAACGCAAGCCAAGTCCATTGAGCGCCAAGCCCTCCTCCAAACTATTAGCATCATATTATAGCTATATGAATGTTGTGAAGCAAATACATAATTAAACATAATTCTCCCATGTGTATCTTTAATCCCAGGTGTTATGAAAGAGCCATAATTTATGCATATATGTTATGGTATCAAAGATATTTCGCAGAAGGCTGATTTTGTTTATGATGAGGATAGTTGGGTGTTTGAAACATTTGACAGATTGAAGTCATTGGGCCGCATGGAAGAAGGGCCAAAAGAAGAAATGAACCATGCATTAGAGCTTCCAGATGCCGAGATTAAAGTTTGTTGCGCAGGTGCTTTAAAGAGAAACTTAGCTCCTTCTTCAGTTTGCAAATGCGGAGATGTTAAGTTGCAAGGTCTAAGGTGTCGACATTACCTATCATTACACATCATGTGCCAAATATTGATAGCAAGTAGAAAAATGCAAATAACCTCCACGTATTGCAGATGTCGAATTTTTATTAAAAGACTTGCAGACCGCCAAGTAAACCCCCTGTCAATTCGAATTGCCGCGCAATGGTCAGAAAAAGATCTCATCGATAGATCATTATTTTATTGAGCAGGTGATTAATCTTGCAGGAAAAGCTTAGATTGATGAAAAGTAACCAATTGTGGAGACCTTTTCTGTTTCTTAACACATTGGATGTGGCCACTTTTCATGGAGCATTGGGTTTCTCAGTGGACAGATTGCTAGCATCTTAGTTCATGTCCCTTAACGGATTCAGTAACAGAGCTTCCTATATTACATGGTAGGCCTGAATCTCCATTGCTCTTGTATAATATCTGTGCATGGATATCCAGGATGCCATTCATAAACACCCTAGAACTATGTTCATGGAATTTTGGCACAAAGGGCAAAGTTCTTCCTATTGTTGTAGTTGTATCGGCTCTTGAAAAGGAGCAACAACATTATCATTTTACATTTATTACACATGCCGCTCATAACCAGAAGTACAGGGGTGAATTGTTTGGGTTTTTGCAAACCATAGGACAACATTTTGGGCACCCGATACGCAGATATCTGAGTCAAATAACCATTTTCTAGATCAGTGTAAAGCTTTGCATCAGACTGATATTCATTGGGTGGCTATCTATTTAACAGTTATTCATTCAGGTCTTGGGTTTTCAAGGATACTCAAGAATTCATTTGGTGCTTTGTGGAGATGATTTACAAAGTAGATGATGATCATGACCTTTTGCTTAAGGTAGTTTCGAATGGGAATTCTGGTATGGGTAAGTCCAGTCTTCTCTCCAGAATCACCAGAAATAAATCCAGTTTGGAAACCAAATCTACCATTGTTGAGGAGTTTGCAATGAGGAGCATCATTTTTTGCCTTTCCTTATTTTGACAACGATGGAAGCACACAAATTACTCTGGATGAGCTTCAGCGAATCTTCCAGGAATTTTGTATTGTTGAGCTTGAGGAAATGATCAAAGAAGATTGATCAAGATAATGATAGGAATACCCATATGCCATAGCAAGAAGATCCTTCTTGCATTGCTATCAAATTCCATTCATAGATATCAGCAATTGTGTATTTGGATTTCCTTTTCATTGCAAGTCACCTGAGGTTTAAACATCAAATGTCAGCAACACTTTATTATGCAGCTGCTGAAGAATCTAACACTCTATGCAGGATCATTGCTACTCTACATAATTTTTTCTCAAAGATAAAACAAAGCTTTCACCAGGGAAAAAGGCATAATTATAACCAGTTAGTTGATGAAAAGAAGAGCTTTCACCAGCTAACTAGCAAATCTTAAGGCAAAATAGCTGGTGAAACCTGAGATGGACAGAGAAAGAGTAATTTTGCCCATATCGAAGTTTTACTAATTTGAATCTCTTGAAAACTCTTTTAATGGATAGATGTTGAATTATAGAGTCAGATCCAAGATCCACTTTTGATGTAAAAGGGTTAGAAAAGGTATTCAAGTTGGTTTTGATACCTTTTTTGGAGGCAACAAATCAGGGTTTTTTCCAAAATTAGCAAATTCGAATTTTATCTTTCTCAAGAGTCATCAAACAGCCTTAGAAGGCTTATCTGCACTGCACAGAGATTCTACATCATCTGAAGACCTTGAAATGTGGAATTGACCTCATTTTGAGGATCATTCCTTATCTTTTGTAAATCAGTTTTGACCTTCTATCTTTAGCATATCTGATCCATTCTTTTAGGATCTGAAAACTGTATTGTAGAACTATAAAGCTCAAGACATATAGGACTCATGGGGGGGGTTCAATCCTGGATACATTCTGGCTCATGTACTTAGACTCTTATCTTGATATGAATCACGGTCTTCTTTTGCTACCAATGTTAGATTTGTTCATGTGTTGCATTACTCTATACTTTGATTCAGTTTAGCTCAGCTTTTAAGAACTGATATCTTCTTATTTAGCTCATGAATTTGAATTAAAGGATCTATTACTATCTTGTATGACCCTGCATGTTAATGTACTTGCTTATCTAGATTAGTGTTCTTCATACCCTATTCCAATTACTTTATCTGATTATTGATTTCTAAAAGCATTGGCTCATTCTAATGCATGATAAGTTGTTCTTCTCATTAGCCCTTGAGTTATCCCATTGATCCAAATACACCTAATTATTACATTTCTTAAGTTACCAAGCATCTTTAGCCTACAACCCTAAAGAATTTCTTGGAGGTCTAACAAATTGGCGTCGTTGTCAGGGAGAGGAGATTGAAGCTCAGCTTCCCTAGGAGACGACATTAGATCTACTCCTTGATGATAGACAAGGATTAGACATTACATTGGTTGTAATCATCTATCTAGCGACTCCATGAAGGATGAATTTAGTGGCGACTCCATTGTTCAGAAATCTGTTGGTGACTCCACCGGTATGACATGAACCAGATCTTTGCTAAGAGGTATGCGTTCTGTGATTTTTCAAAAATCGTTGGTTTCCCTAATCCAATGCCTAGTAGAGATGAATGGGAAAATAGTCTTCCCAGATTTCGAGGAGAAGAATGGGAAGTGTCAGCTGAACATTTGCTGGATTTTCATGATTACATGCATCGGTTGCAAGTTGTGCATGAGGATATTCAGATCCGGCTCTTCTGTTTCTCATTAGAGGGAATTGCTTGTGATTGGTACTGGTGTCTGCCTTATGCCAGTATCAACTCTTTGGCAGATTTTCATGCTGCTTTTCATGTGTTTTGTAAAGACCATTTTCCAGACGATCTTCTCTATCTTGAATGTTGTCGTGAATTTCATTTATTGACTAAAGACTCAAAGGTTAATGAAGAGTATGATGTTATCGAGAATACTCTTCGTTATCAAGAGACTGATGATTCACATTATGATAACCATTGTGATGCTTTTAACATTGTATTAAATGCATCTTTTAAAGATGGTTGTGATGAAGATCCGATTATCCACTTTGAAAACCCCAAAGATGATTATCAAATTGACACATTAGCAGGTGACAGTCTCAGATCTGCAACAGATTCTAAGGGCAACCATCAGCTTTCTGATTTGCAGACCAAGGCAATTTTCAGCAGATATGAGGAGGAAGGTGAAGAACAGAAAGGTTTAGATCAGAAATTGAGTTTGTATTTTCCTCCAACAGAGATCAAGCAGTCTACATTCAGCATTGAGTTTTGTGAAGGAAAAGAAGAGCATCATTACAGTCAGTTGGATCAGCAACTCAAAGAGGTATTTCATTATGACTTTAATGACCCTTTTACCAACTATTTGGAATCTATGAACAACATATGTGTTAAAGTGTTTTTATCACTTGAAAATTGGCTTGATCGTCTGTTCAAATCTCTTTGTTTTTGGCTATCCATTCCATTATTGTTTGGGTCAAGATCAAGGATGTTAGCAGTACATCAGTTTCTAATATGGCTGCATTGGAAATTTGATTTTACTTGATAAATCTGCCTCTACTATTTAGTGTAGGAGTAGGCAGAAGAATAAGCTATCCATACGAGCAGCTAGATCTTTTTCAATTGTTGAGTTCATGAATAAGCAAGGCAGGCTACAAGCAAGATACAGGCAAGTTGCATGTTTGCAGAGGAACAGTTGCACAGGCCAGATGAGTCCATAGCCCAACAGATAAGGCAACTGGAACTACTAAGTTATTGGAAACCTCGCAGGGAAGTCTCCATCCCAGTTGGAGCCAGTTGTTAGCAATAAAAAATGCACTGGTATTTTGATGAGTACTTATATCAATCTTCACTTTATTTATCGTTTTCTTTATACTCTTGGCCAGTATCTTAACCTCCATATTTTTCATCAAGCTCCTGCTTGATTACTTTGCCCAGAAATCCTTTGGTTTTCTGCCTCTGGACCTACAATACAAGAATACAAATAAAATATTATTCATTTTTCCCTAGTCTATGCTATGGAGATTACAAATATAAAAAATATATTATTGTTTTTTATATCTTATATCTCATATTATAGGCAAAGAAATATGAATGTTCAAGTATCCTAAGGTTTCTAAACTCAAGTTATTATACATATGTTTAAATTCTCTAGGGGTTATGGTTGTTATGGTTTTTAGCTTTAAACAAAATATTGAAGGCCCATTCAACCAACGCAAGCCAAGTCCATTGAGCCCAAGCCCTCGTGCAAACTATTAGCATCATATTACAGTTGTATGAATGTTGTGAAGCAAATACAGAATTAAACATAATGCTCCCATGTGTATCTTTAATCCCAGGTGTTACGAAAGAGCCATAATTTATCCATATATGTTATGGTATAAAAGATATTGCGCAGA
Organism: Picea mariana; assembly: GCA_032191745.1. Classification (NCBI taxonomy): domain Eukaryota; kingdom Viridiplantae; phylum Streptophyta; class Pinopsida; order Pinales; family Pinaceae; genus Picea; species Picea mariana. The sequence goes on from JASDQU010241190.1 coordinate 33,229, forward strand.
AGGATAATTTTGTTTATGATGAGGATAGCTGGGTGTTTGAAACATTTGACATATTGAAGGCATTGGGCCGCATGGAAGAAGGGCCACAAGAAGAAATGAACCACGCATTAGAGCTTCCAGATGTTGATATTAAAGTTTGTTGCACAGGTGCTTTAAAGAGAAACTTAGCTCCTTCTTCAGTTTGCAAATGCGGAGATGTTAAGTTGCAAGGTCTAAGGCACTGATGTTACCTATCATTACACATCGTGTGCCAAGTATTGATAGCAAGTAGCAAATGCAAATAACCTCCACGTATTGCAGATGTCAAATTTTTATTAAAAGACTTGCAAACCACCAAGTAAACCCCATGTCAATTCAGATTGGTGCGCGATCATCAGAAAAAGATCTCATCGACAGATCATTATTTTAATGAGCAGGTGATTAATCTTGCAGGAAAAGCTTAAATCGATGAAAAGTAACCAATTGTGGAGACCTTTTTTGTTTCTTAACACATTGGATGTGGCCACTTTTCATGGAGCATTGGGTTTCTCGGCGGACAGATTGCTAGCATTTTAGTTCATGTCCCTTAACGGATTCAGTAACAGAGCTTCCTATATTACATGGTAGGCCTGAATCTCCATTGCTCTTATATAATCTCTGTGCATGGAGATCCAGGATGCCATTCATAAATGCCCTAGAGCTGTGTTCATGGCTTTTTGGCACAAAGGGCGAAGTTCTTCCTATTGCTATAGTTGTATCGGCTCTTGCAAAGGAGCAGCAACATTATCATTTTACATTTATTACACATGCCGCTCATAACCAGAAGTACAGGGGTGAATTGTTTGGGTTTGTGCAAACCACAGGACAACATTTTGGGCACCTGATACACAGAGATCTGAGTCAAATAACCATTTTCCAGATTAGTGTAAAGCTTTGCATCAGACTGATATTCATTGTGTACCTATCTATTTAACAGTTATTCATTCAGGTCTTGGGTTTTCGAGGATACTCAAGAATTTGTTTGGTGCTTTGTGGAGATGATTTACAAAGTAGATGATGATCATGACTTTTTGCTTAAGGTAGCTTCGATTAGGAATTTTGGTATGGGTAAGTCCAGTCTACTCTCCAGAATCACCAAAAATAAATCTAGTTTGGAAACCAAATCTACCATTGTTGCAGAGTTTGCAATGAGGAGCATCGCTTTTTGCCTTTTCTTATTTTGACAATGATGGAAGCACGCAAATTACTCTAGATGAGCTTCAACGAATCTTCCAGGAATTTGGTATTGTTGAGCTTGAGGAAATGATCAAAGAAGATTGATCAAGATAATGATAGGAATACCCATATGCCCTAGCAAGAAGATCCTTATTGCACTGTTATCAAATTCTAGTCATAGATATCAGTAATCGTGTATTTGGATTTCCTTTTCATTGCAGGTCACTTGAGGTTTAAACATCAAATGTCGACAACACTTTATTATGCAGCTGCTGAAGAATCTAACACTCTATGCAGGATCATTGCTACTCTGCATAATTTTTTCTCAAAGATAAAACAGAGCTTTCACCAGTGCAAAAGGAAGAATTATAACCAGTTAGCTGATGAAAAGCAGAGCTTTCACTAGCTAACTAGCAAATCTTAAGGCAAAATAGCTGATGAAACCTGAGATGGCCAGAAAAAGAGTAATTTTGCCCAGATCAAAGTTTTACTAATCCGAATCTCTTAAAAACTCTTTTAATGGATAGATGTTGAATTATAGAGTCAGATCTAAGATCCACTTTTGATGTAAAAAGGTTAGAAAAGGTATTCAAGTTGGTTTTGATACCTTTTTTGGAGGCAACAAATCAGGGTTTTTTCCAAAATTAGCAAATTCGAATTTCATCTTTCTCAAAAGTCATCAAATAGCCTTGGAAGGATTATCTGCACTACACAGAGATTCTACATCATCTGAAGACCATGAATTGTGGAATTGACCTCATTTTGAGGATCATTCTTTATCTTTTGTAAATCAGTTTTGACCTTCTATCTTTAGCATATCTGATCCATTCTTTTAGGATCTGAAAACTGTATTGTAGAACTATAAAGCTCAAGACATATAGGACTCATGGGGGGGGTTCAATCCTGGATACATTCTGGCTCATGTACTTAGACTCTTATCTTGATATGAATCACAGTCTTCTTTTGCTACCAATGTCAGATTTTTTCATGTGTTGCATTACTCTGTACTTTGATTCAATTTAGCTCAACTTTTAAGAACTGTTATCTTCTTATTTAGCTCATGAATTTGAATTAAAGGATCTCTTACTATCTTGTATGACCCTGCATGTTAATGTACTTGGTTATCTAGATTAGTGTTCTTCATACCCTATTCCAATTACTTTATCTGATTATTGATTTCTAAATGCACTGGCTCATTCTAATGCATGATAAGTTGTTCTTCTCATTAGCCCTTGAGTTATCCCATTGATCTAGATACACCTAATTATTACATTTGTTAAGTTACCAAACATCTTTAGCCTACAACCCTAAAGAATTTCTTGGAGGTCTAACACCATGAAAGAGGGAAAATTGTTGGGGCATATAGCATCTGCTGAGGGAGTAAGAATTGATCCTAAAAGGGTGGAAGCAATCCAAGCCTTGTCACTCCTGATATCCAAGAAAGAAGTCCAGGCTTTCTTGGGGAAAGTCAATTTTCTAAGAAGGTTTGTTTCAAATTTCGTTGAATTGGTGAAGCATATCACAACCATGCTCAGGAAGGGGAATGAAGTGAAATGGACTGTTGAGCCCGGATAATCCTTCAAACAAATTAAGAAGGCACTGACTGAGGCACCCGTGC